>JAYKYS010000253.1:0-51022 GCA_036924285.1 Asterella californica | reverse complement strand
GGCAGAGTGTGATGGCAGCTGCACAGCAGGATACAGCACCTCTGGCACTACATTGCGAGCCTGCAGCCTGGTAAAGGTCTCTGCAAAGATGCCTGCAGCACATGCAGCAATGCATACTGGCAGTAGAACATACTGGGTGTGGTGTGCAGTTTGCTTCACATGCATGGTGCAAAGTGCTGTTTCGTCATGCAAGTATGCGGCATATGCACAGAGGTAGGCACCAAGGTGTACCAAGTGTCACAGGTCATTGTGGGTGACAGACCTTGGGTGTAATGACTGTTGACTAGTAGCCTATCTGCCATGCCAGTGGTCATCTGCTCTGCATAGTCTAGCGGTGCCCTATACGCGCTGTGTGCATGGGACCTCCTTTGAGCCAGAAGCAGATCTGGGAAATGACAGTAGAATAGGATCTGCAGCGATAGCACCATCACACAAAACAGCACCATTGGACAGCACCTGCTGCTCCTGTGATCTCAGCTAGAGATGTGTATGAAGCAGACCTTACTTCTTGTCAGCAATTGCAGAACTGGTATCACAATGGAAACTTGGTCTACAATAATGATGTCGTACTGCTGGTGCTGCCTGCAGTCACCATTGTCTGTGGCACAGGTAGCAGCACTGCATTGATAGCAATATATGGACTGATCCTTCTTGTGCAATGCAGAAGGATTCTGACCTGTGAGCACACCAAACAAGCCAAATAGCTGCCAATGTGCAGCGGATATAGGCACAGAAGGCATGTAAGCGATTGTGAAAGCTTCTAGGAAACCAGTTGCCAGCCTGAATGACGGGGAAGGCACCACTGACGGTTTCTGGGAAACAACGGTTTCTGTCATGGTATGCAGTATACACATCGACCTGCAAAAGCAGATGGTGCTCTCGGTGCCCTGCTCCAGAGACAGCTGGGCACCAGCAGTGTGATACTTGCTTACAGAATGTCCGTGATCTGCAATTTCGCAGGCAGCGTCTACGATCAACCTTTCCGCTCCTGCAGACAACGGCACAGCATCTGTCAGAGCAGACCTTGATGCACCGTTCCAACAGATCAGTGATCACCTCCTAAACCTAGGTCCGGATGACAGAAAGCCACGATTAATGGGCGAATACCCATGCCTGCGAATGCAGAGCGTCTTGTTGCTACGCACAGCCTGCTGCGGCAATGCTGCTGCTTTCGACCGATCCACGCTATACAGAGCTATAGACGAAGGAAGCAAACTTGATGCCAACAGCTGGGGTCGTGCTCTTGCTGCACACTGCGAGTGTTTCTGGGATACCGACATTTGTGCGAACCCCTGCAATTGCGAAGGCTTGTTGTATTGCTGATGCCAAGTTTCTTAGAGAATCTTCCTTCCAGGTTGGGCATGCAATGCTGTAAACCCTGCGTGCTGTGCTTCACGCTCCACATCTTTGCACCGGGGAACCTTAGTCCATGCAAACAACGATGCGGCACCCTGTAAACTGAAGTGAGCATGCGTGCAGGGGTACCTTGACAGCAACAGTTCCCGGACAAAGCTTGTACAAGGCTCCTCAGACCTATCTTGCACAGCATCCAACAGCTCCGCCAGAGGAGCAGGTCGTCACCACAGATCCTGAGAATGTGTTGTTGCGGGTGTTGAAGCTCAGCCAAAAAAGGGAAGGCCCAAAAGGGAAAGGCGACAAAGGCAAAGCAGCTGAAAAGAGCAAGCGGTATGCTTTGGTTCATGGTCTTGTTAACTCCTGTGTTGAGCTGCTACTATCTTCACACTCTGTGCTGGCTATGCAGGCCAGCCACAGAGGCAGCAGAGGGTGCGCCTGTCAACAAAAAGCAAAACTTGCAAGGAGCAGCTGGAGGTCAGCTCATTCTGATTCGTAGTTCATGCATGCTAATTCTGAAGTACCTGGTAATAGGGTTCATGTTTCAACAGCGTGTCATACACTGATAATTTGTTGTTGCTCAGATGGCGAGGCCGGCAGTAGTAGAGGCCCTAAGGCTGACAAGTTCACTCTGCAAGAGTTGCAAGGGAAGACCAACAAAGCCCTGATGGTGCGACTTGTCATTTGACTCAGCATATGATCCTCATGCTCAGACACACTTCTGACCAGCAAGCAGCACTTGAAGTGTTGAAGCTGAGCATTTGCTTCTTGTGGGGTCAGCATCAGTATGTTAACGACGGAGCATACAGAATTGCACGCAGCCCCGTGAGCTGAGCAAGATATAGGCCGCCTTTGCACAAGCGTTGCTACTCTGCTTTCACATACACAAAAGTTACATGCAGCAATTGCTGTTGGCATGGCACGTTGACTACATATTTGGCTGTGGCAGGATTTACTAAAGGACAAGGGACAGTCAACTAAGGGCAAGAAGGAGGACTTGGTCAAACGTCTCATGGAACTTCAAAAGAGGGAAGCTATGGCCTCGCGCCCACACTGAAAGCAGATCTACAAGTACTGCAGGCAGTGCACTACTATTTCACATGCCATGCCAGGCCCTGTTTCTGCTGGCGAAACTTACTGTTTCTCAGCATGCTGACCATCACCATAATCTCCCACTGGTGTGACATGACTGTCATTATTGAAGGTAACTGCTAGCAAGCTCAGATGTAGGCAGCTGACTCTCCGAGTTTGTGTGCTTCGCTCTGCATCAGCAGCAAGTGTAAGTCTTCATGTACACATGCACTGTTGACAGCAAACTAGGGCAGGGTGCTGCAAATTGCATTGTAAGGAATCACTTGATTCTGCAGCTACAGTGTGTACATAGGGTCCAAACCTTCCCTGATGGGATAGTCTATACTGCCCTGTTGAGCCTGTTCTCAGTACTGAGTAACATGGTTAATGAGTGCCTTGCTGTTCACGTATGGGCCGGTATGCAGCGCTGCACAGTATGACTTGCACAATATAAAATAAAGTCAAGGACTTGGTACCTGCTTTGACCTGCTGAGGTCTCTAGCAAGGCAGCCCATGAAGCTGCAACACAAATATCTCATCAAGATTCAGAGAAGCTTAAGGTAGATAGCTATAACGTGTAATAAATAGCAACACTTTTCAGCTCATGATGAGCTAGGTACGTGCGAGGCAAGTCTTTCCCTCCAAAGCAATCTGTTCTGAGCATCCTTGTAGATAACGTTATAGCAAGCACAATTGTGCTGCTTAGTCAGACTCATGCCATGGTTATGCTGTTCAGTCACAAGCAACGCAACGTGACAAGTATAGTCGTTTAAGCAAGTTTGGCCGTGCCTGCAGATGAGCACACATATGTAGCTGCCACAACCTCAAGTGTGTTATGTATCACAGGCTTGGGAGGACTTGAGACCACTCTTGATCACCCGTTGTCAAAGCTTCAGCTGGTATATCACTCTTTTGCTATGACGTGTCAAATGCAGATAAATGCAATATTGCAATCATGTCTCAATGCATGTTGCATACAACTGTATAACACCGATCAGGCGCTATGATGCATTGGCTAGCAAACCTCAAGTGACTGACCAGTTTTGATGCTACAGACACCTCACCCCGAATACTGTGATGTATTATTTGCAAATCTGTACAAACACAAGTGGCAATTGAGCTACAGTTACGTGCTTGTAGAACTGCACTGCGTTACAGTGCTGTTGCCGTGCTTCTTCTTCTTGTTTGAAGCATGGAGTTGCCTGCAGGTGAGCATAAGAGCCAACGTCAATTGAGTCAAAAGCTCTAACCAACACACAGGACTTCACAAATACCTGAACTGGCTGTATGTCATGAAACAAATACAAGATCAGGCTAGTGTCTTGATGACCAATGTACGACAAAAAATACTCCAACAGCAAAATTGTGCAGAAGCAAAAGTATCAAAAGGCCAAACTAATGACACCAACTATCATCCATTGTTCTTGCTGTCACTGTTGCCTTGCATATAGCTCGCTAGCTGTCCACTCTGTGCTGCTGCTTTCAGGGCGCTCATCATTGCATTGGCCGACTCCCTGGGATTGAGAGATGGCTTCTGCTGGCCATTGCCGTTGTTGCCCCAACTGTTGCTGCCATTGCTTCCTGACTTTGACTGCAAGTTGCCAGCATTCTGAATCGCAAATGGGGCAAGCTGAGGCGGCTCTTTGCCGCTAACACCAATGCATGTGAAGACATTGTTGTCGTCTAGGTTGAAGTGCTGCAGAGCCTCATAGATGTCGTCCACAGTGGCTACCTCATACATGGTCACCAGATCTCGCAGTATATCCACTGTCTTGCCGGGAACCTCATCACGCTGCAGATGTGTCAACAGCCCCAGCCAGTACAAATTGTCCTGCACATGCCACAGCTCTGGTGAAAACCTGTCTCAAACACCAGCTGAGGCTTGCAACCGTGTCGACGCAAAGTAGCATAACAGCAACAACAGTAGCCATGTACATTGGACCTGGGACCTGATCCTGAGTTACAAGTGCTCAGCCATTGAGGGCAGCCTTATCAAGGTTCTGGTCCATGCATCTTTCATGACCGTCCAAGTTTTGGTGGAGTTGCATACCAAGGCGAGCACAGTGAAGCAAAGCATTCGTAGCATCAATGATGAACGAGGGAGAGAAAACATTGAGCTAAGTTACAAACTCAGACGTCATGCTGTAGTCCCACCAATGAGCCAGATATGCAGACAAACAGGCAGACAGACAGAAAGAGCAGGCAGGCAACCAGGTGACACAGCAAAGCGCACCTTCATATCAGACTCATGGCGAGAGAGCACCGTGCGCCGAGCTCTGAGGACCTCACGAGACGTGACTCTGTCTGTGAGCGTGTTCCTCAATACTCTGAGGGAAGCGTCCATAGCCTCCTGAATCTTGTTGGGCGTGGACGTCACATTCACCACAAACCAGCCAGCACCCAGCCGGTCAAACGAGGCCACCTCAAAGCTGACGTCATACGTCAAGCCTAGAGAGTCTCGCACAGTGGTGAAAAGGCGGCCATTGATGATCTCTGTCAGCAGGTTGAGGGTGACCATGGGGTACAAGGGATGACGCCTACGCACATCCCTTGCTTCCTCAACCAGCTGAGGAGGGCTGTTTCTGGTCAGCACCATAGGCGCTGTGACAGGGCTGTGGGGCACTGCCTTGCCAAAGGAGTACCAGCGTGCAGGGGCCTTTCCAGCGATGTAGGCGCATGCCCTTTCATCTGAGTCCTTGAGGTGCCATTGGACCCTGACTGGGGCCTGGGGCTGCACCAGCAGGGGGCCTTGGGTGGACACCACAGGGGGTTGTGGTCTCGGAGCTACTGTGCCCAGGTACGTGAGGGCCAGCTTCTTCAGCTCTGCTGGGTCGAAGTCACCGGTGATGTTGATTTCCACGTTTTCTGGGTGCAGCATGTTCATGACGGCCTCCCGCATGCCCTCAAGGGTGAGGGCATTGATCTCCTCTGGAGTGGGGTCCCTGAATCGCCTGCAGGCAAGCACTGTCATATGAGCAGCAGTTACATTACCCAAACGTGTGCAGTCTTCTTGGAGCAGCGTCATCATTGTATTCTACGCAAGAGGGGTGCATTACCAAAGGAGCATCAGCTATGCAGGGGGTCTGAGACTGGCTCCTGAAAACCGTTGAGTGAGTGACTGAGTGAGTGAAGGGTGAGTGAGTGAGTGAGTGAGTGAGTGGGTGGGTGGGTGGATGAGTGGGTGAGTGAGTGAGTGAGTGAGTGAGTGAGTGAGTGAGTGAGTGAGTGAGTGAGTGAGTGAGTGAGTGAGTGGGTGTGTGGGTGAGTGGGTGGGTGGGTGAGTGGGTGGGCGGGCAAGTGAGGGAGGAACAGCACCCATTCTTATACAAGGGACGAAAGGCAAATGCCATGTCAGCTCTGCAGAGTCAACTTCAATAGCAGAGAAACTGCGCAGCAGCACACATGCATGACCGGCTGTGAAGGATTCACCTTTCAGGGCCCAGCATGGCATCCATGACGCGGTCTGCTGAAGATCGCTCCAGGCTCTTGGTCAGGCTGCGATGGTGGCTGATCCAGATTCCCTTGGCCCGCTCCATGGCTGCCTCGCTCCAAACAGGCGCATTCAGGAACAGATGCACCAGCTCCAGCACCGACACCAGCCCACCATCGCCTGCATGTCCACACACTGCTCAGAATTACATTTGCAGTGCTGTGCACTCAGCAATATGCAGCTGCTTGCAGGCAGGTTTGGAACATGGGGACGGAAGTGGGGGCCCGACGGGGGGGAGGGGGGGGGGGGGAGAGGGGGGTGGAGTGCTGCAGGCAGCCATGTATCAGCAGGATTGTGTAAGTGATGTCATGAATGTCAAGGAGGTATGCAGGTGCTGAAAGTAGAGTTTCACATCATTGCGGGGGGGGGGGAGGAAGAGGGGGGGGGGGGGTTTGCAGTCAGCAGCATGAGCATAGCAGTGCACATGCATGCCAGCACCTCTCCTCAACAAGCGATCAACACAACTGCCCACCTAGGTCTATTCCTCTTCCATTTATCACTGTAAGTATGCTTTTCTTGTCACTACGTACAAGACCCCTTTGCAGTGAATGGGGTCCAGTGATCGAATGGTTATGTGAACGAGAGGGTTCAGTGCTTGAGGGGTTATTGAAATGGAGGGGGTCCAATGCTTGAGGGGGACGATGTGCAAGAAGGGGGTATCAAGGCCAGGCAGGGAAGGCAGGGAGGTACGTACGCATAGCAAAGTGGAAGTCCAGGAAGACAAACTCCTCATCGGGCTCTAAGACGCAGTTGATGAGCTTGCTGATGCAGAAGAGCTCCACTTGCTCCCGTGACCAGTCAGCCACGGTGCCTGCCTCATTCAGGGTGCGCACCCCCCACCCCTACCACCCCAGACCCGCTGGGCCCCACCCCCTCTCCGTTGTTGGCCCTGCCACCTGCGCACATGACAGATGTCCAGAGTCAGTGCGTGACATGGTCGGTCAGCAATTGGCCCTGTTGCGCTCTCTTGCATTTGAAAGCAGAATTGCAGTTGCTTGCACCAATGTGATGCCATGCTGGGCAGTCCCTTTATCTATCATAGGAAGACCCAAGACACTGTTACCTCTGTGCTGTCAGACTTCAGAGTCCGAGCACTGCTGACTTGACTCTGGAGCATGATGCAAACTGGCGCCAACTAACCACAGAAACAACTGTCACTAGGCTCTCCACAGGGAAGTTCATCACGCACCTAGCTAGGACCTGATCCCAACTAGCAGTTGTTTGTGATTATAATACACAATAATCACAGGCCTGTCTTACAGGCTAAGCAATTACACATCCTCTCACACACATGTGTGTCGTAGCTTTGACTGCAGCTTGCAATATGAGAGGAAGGCTTAAGGTCTGGTGAGGCTCAGGCCCCCAGAGAGGGGGCGAGGAGGGGGGGCGGCCTCAGCCAAAATGGGCTTCACCTGCTGCTACCATTCTGAGCATTGCAGCCTTGGGCTCATTCAGTGTCCTGCGTGCATTGATGCGGATGCCATTGGATAGTTTGAGCTGCATGATGCCCTGAGACGGGTCATCATAGTTGTTCTCGTTTGCTGCCACTTCTGCCAGGGAGGCAGATGAGCTGGGGCCATCGAGGGGCACATAGCGCGGCTGGTGCTGGGCCAGCATGCTGTTCAGATCGTTTTCAGGGATCAAGAACTCAGGTACGTCCACGTCTGCTCGCGCCTCCACCTGTGCATGCATTCACAAACTTGGCATTTGCTTGGAGGAGGAGGGGGAAGGAGGGCGCCGGGAAGGGTGGGGGGGGGGGGGAAGACGGGGGACATGAAAGGAGGCCCTACAGGGGGAGAGCAGAGCAGATGGTACGATTAGGTTCTAGAGTTCACCTATGGTTCATGGAGAGACCTGCCAATGTGCAACGAGCTCATGGTACTAATCTATTGCCTTCAGAAACCTTCGCATGACATGATAAATGCGTTGTGATGGTTCACAAGCTCCTAGCAGGACATACATACGAGGAACGGGTGTTGATCCTCGCATGGAAATTGTGTGCAGCAATCACCAGCATCATGTTCTTGCTGAAAGCTGAAACATTGCATGCTGAGCCTGGCACTGCCTTGCGCCACAAAAGCATGCAGAGCTTGCCGCGTCTCAGCAGACAGGCCATTGTGATGCACAGGCGTAACACTGGATGAAGCTTGTGTAACTGGAACGCACAAGAGAGTGTACTACAGCTGACTCATGCTGTCACCTGGATTCACCTTACAGGGACGCTCAGGACAGACTGCTGCAGACACAACACACTCGCTGGGGTCAATCTAGCTCATCATCACCTGAAAAGTTGAGCATTATACCTGTGCTGTCTACCCATGCTGCCTACCTATGCTGCCTACCCATGCTGCATGCATGTTGACCAAATGTCTCTCAGTTGAAGCAGAAGCCTCCACAAGCCAGCAAGTGGTGGGCAGCAGCAGCAGCAGCAGCATGCCATACCTCAAGAGACTTTTCAGCAATGGCAGAGGCTATGTCTTCAGCAGTCACATTAAAGCGCACAGCCCCTTCAGGGATGTCGGCGCTGTCGGGGTCCTCCATGTCTGCCAGCTGGGCTGGGGGGGAGGCCGGGTCTATGTGCTCACTTGTGGTCAGGCTGGCCCCCCCTCTGCATGGGGATGCCGCTACCTGTACACCCAACAAGTTTCAGGACTGGACAAGCTTCAGAACTGAAGGGGGAGGGGTGGGCGGGGGGGACGAAAGGGGCAAGGGGGATCGGATGCGGGGATGGGCAAAACAGCAGCATCCTTCATGTAGTGATAAAGTTACATGTGGGAGCAGTATGGTGCACATCAAAGTGGGTAGTTGCCCAATCAGGCAATACCCTCAACCCTGACATGCTCCAGGTAGGGCAGCAGAGAACAGAGTTGCAGACTTATTATGTATTCAAGCACATAAGATGTGCAGGGCTCCAGGAACATGTCAGTTGGCTGCAATGTGTGTCAGCATGGACAACGCGGTGCATCAAGCTGTCTATCTGTGGATGTTGCCCAAGCAGACACGGCGGAGCCTGTTCCTCAGCACAGTGTGAGGCCAGCATAGGTAACGAAGCCAGCTGCTTTGCTACGCTATGCAAAGCACACAACAACATCAACATGCACAACCTGCCTGAGCAGTGATGCAAGCCCAACCTGGCAGTAGACTCAAGGCAGGACCTGGCAGTGGACTATGGGGCATACCATGGCAAAGGACCACAAGCACAAGCTGGCAATAGATCACAGGCATCGCCTGGCTATAGACCACAGGCCAGGTGGTCATTGGTGGTTGCCTACCTGTGCTTTGACCACTGGCGTCCATGAAGGCAGGAACACAGGCCACGATGGAGGTCATGCGGCTGGGGCCGGGGCGTGCATAGCCCTTGGAGACTGGGTCAGGCCCCACCTCCTCTAACAGGGCGGCCTCATTGCGGTAGTGGGAGATGTAGGACAGCACGCTGGCTCCAATGGCGTTCACCTCCTCCAGGCTCACGCTGTCTGCCACCTCTAGCAGCTTCACATGCGCCTGATGCCACACAAACACACATAGCCCAGAGTTGACATAGGGGATTGTTTTGGTGACTTGTGAGTGGTGCTTTGCTGATGCAACGTAGGCCCTGCTCATCAAGGCTTGGCATGTGCGCTTTGTGCTGACGACAGGGTGGGCATTGTGTGCAGTACAGAAATGGGTTCTCGCCATGCAGGGACAGCTGTTGAAGGCAGTCCTGGGCGGCAACTGCAGTAGTGAGTTGCCATAATGCTGCATGCAGCAACATGCAAAAGAAACAGGAAGCAAATCTATGACTCAGGGGCAACAGGCTCTGTATCCCTCCAGCATGCGAGCACAAGCTGCATACAAGGGCTATAAAATCTTTGACTGGGCAGAGCAACAAGGGTGGACACAGCAACAGGGTAGCATACATCTTCTTGCGCCATGAAGGTGTGGTTGAGGGCCAGGCACTCCATGCAGTAGTCCAGGGTGTCCACGCTGGGCACGCTCTCCCACTGCTCAGCCACATGCTCGCTGTCCCTGATGAGCGCTGCCTTGTACCGCTCCAGCTCCCCGCTGGTGACTCCATACTTCTGCAGCCGCCGCACTTCCTGAACGGCAACCTGCATGCAGCCATTCACCCCTCACATGAGCTGTCACAGGTGGTACTGTTGCATCAGCGCAGGTAGCAACCTCGGTGGGTACTATGTCTGCTGGACTTAGGTGACATCTGATGCTGCCCAGTACTGATCAGCAAGCCAGTAGGACGCACATGCACACAGGCATGGAAGCAATCTTGTAGATACAGACCTGGATGTAGGTGACAGACACACACAGGCACAGACACAGACATGGTCACAGAGGTGGAAAGTCTTGCTTCTGACACATCTGATGCTTGACAACAACAAGCAATCCAAGTTGGATGACGAGAGGTTATTAGTGTGGGCACCGACACAAACTGACAATCAGACACACACGTTTGCCTCGCAGTGGCTCTAGCCTAAGGTGAAAGGCTGTTTTGTTGAAGCTGCATGTTGTTGTGAGGAGACATCAGCGGTGTGCTGCATTCTGTGTGCTCAGGATACGGCACTGTGTGCAGAGCATGCAAGAAGCAGCACAGCAGCCGTGTCACACTCAAACAGCGACACCAACAGTTCTAATTTCAGGGCGGTCACCTGGATGGCAGCCTTCCAGTCCTTGGGCTCTGAAGTGATGGTCAAGGTGGACACCGTGCAGCCCTCTCTGGCACTGTCGCTGTGGTCCATCTCAATGCTGATGAAGGGTGGGGACGCCTGGGCGCTGTAGCGGCCGTTGATCCGGAACTGCAGCACGCTGAGCATGAGGCGGGCCATGAAGCTGGCTCTCAGGCCCGCCATGGTGTCCATGGGCTGAACTGGCAGCTTGCAGAAGAGGGACAGCATGAAGTGCTGCAGCAGGTGGTGCTTGAACACGCTGACTGGCGCTGGTTGCTCGCCAGGCTGTAGGGGGCCGCACCCGAACTTGTGCTGCACTGGGGGGCGGATCTGCAGATTGCAGCATGCTATGTGTGAAAGTGTTGTGTTGAAGGTTACATGACAGGAGAGCGCACCTGGTTTGTTTTGTTTGCAGACATGGGTTTTAAAGTGAGACTCTTGGGAGCTTGTGAGCTTTGCAATCAAATTGATGTTTCACAGCAACTATACAGCAACTATTTCTCTGTGGCGCACAACTGCCTCTGGTGGTGATCGCCTGTGAAATTGACAGAGCGTTCTTGCAAAGACTTTCTGACCTTGAAAGTCTAAACTGTGATGAAGCAGCAGCTGTCAGGGCAAGCCTTTGACCAACACTTCGGGCATCACAACCATGACAGCCTTGTTTAGCAACTTCCCGTGATTCAGCACTACACAATGTAGCAGCTTGCAGAGAACCTCCACCGCACAGACAAGTCCAGCAAGCTGCAGTGCAAAATGCAGCGCATGAGCAATACATCGTGCAGTACAGCATGCAGTCTGGCGTGAGTGCAGCCTGCACTACATCACAGTACGCTGTGCAGTGTAGTGCACAAGTGCAGTGTGCATTACAGAGTGCAGCATGATGTCGTGCAGCATGCAGTTCAGTGCACAATGCAGTGTACAATGCAATGTGCAGCTGTGATTTGGGGAGGGGCACTTGGAAGCAGGCAGCAGGGGGGTACCAGCTGCTGCTGCTGCTGCCTGAGGGGGCCGGGTGCTCCACTGCCAGGCTGGGGCCCTGCCGGGATCTTGCCAAAGGTGTCCTGGATCAGCTGCTCTGCTGCATCCATGCCTCCTCCAGCATCAAAGTCTCCCACCACATATAAGGTTGCATTGCCAGGGTAATAGAACCGCTTCCAAAAGTCATGCAGCACCTGCCTGTCCACACTCTTCACCTGTAAAAGCAGAGAAAAGAGTACAATCTTTACGCCTTTTTGCAACAGCCTTATGATACCGGTGGCCTATCCCAATATGAAAGAGATGCTGTGGGGAGGTGGGGGAGGAGGAAAGGGGTCTTCACCTACACAAGCATGGCAGCACGCTTGTCAGCAACAGGACTGCCGCTCATGATTTTGATGGAACTAGCTGGCATGTGCAACCAACGTCCATGAGGAGTTCCTTTTTGCTGTGCAGCATGCACAAGGTGGTGTGCTGACAAGACTTGACTTTTGCGATGGTGCAATTGTGCGCATTTTTACACAACAAAACATTTTCTGCCTGCGAATGATTGGGATGGACTTCTGCCGCAGCACTTGCCACCCAACCAGCTAGGAGATGCATGACGCGACAGTTGAGGCAGATATTGTCTTTAATGCTTTTACATGACAAGCAATGCAGGATGCCTTTTGCTGAGATGTGCACCAAAAGCTGCACACGTTCATAGCAGCCATAGTGACCATAGACTCAACTACAGACTCAAGCGTCCCTGAATAGGGTTGCCTCATGGGTTTCTCGGCCTTGATTCATGCAGACAGGGACAACATGCCCCTGCTATTGATGGCTGGTGTTGCTCCTGCAGCGAAGGGGTGAAACCCTAGGGCTATATGTGTATATATCAATTATGCTATATGTGAGACTTAGCCTGCCCTTAAAAGACACACCCAGCGCCTTGAAGTGTTGCAGATGAATCGTCTGAAGTATCTTTGTGGCTTCACTTGGCGTGACCCCAGAACAACCGTCAGTGTCAGGCATAGCTGCCACCTCCCTTCTATTGCCAGTGAGGTTCGGTTCAGATGACGTAGTGGCTGGGACACAATAGCTCGTATGCCAGATGAAAGGCTGCCAGTTCAGGTTCTGTTTGAAGAACTATCTTGACCAGGTGCCAAAGGTCGTCCTAGGGATTCATGGCGGACAGTTGTGCACAAGGACTTATCTGCTCTAAAGTGGGTTGAAGTGTACAAGCTTGCCCAAAACAGACAAGCCTGGAGACAGTTGATTGCCACTGTACGCACCTAGCTAGGACATGATCCCAACCAGCACGCATCTGTTATGATAATAATAATAGGTAATAATATGTGTATGTGGGAACACCCCAAGGTGTGCTTAGCTGAAGTTCACTAGTGATGCTTGCGCTGCAGCTGACCACAGCAGTCCCTTCTCTCTCCTCAGCCCCAACCACCCCCCCCTTTTGCCCCCCCAACCTGCGCCACCTCTGCTCCCGCATGTGGGCATGGTGATGAGGGGTACTGACCCGTTCCATCTTGCCGATGGGGAATCGAAAGCCCAGGGCATTCTCCTCATGCAGGTACTGCAGCAACTGGCAGTCCACACGGTACTCAATGGTGTTCATCATCTGCGCTTCTGCCTGAATGGCTCGCCGCTCCTTCTCTATGCGAGTGGAAAGGAACTCGGCCTCAAAAGCCACTTCTTCTAGCACATCTAGGACCTGTGACACCCATCAGGCAGCACCACTTGCAGACTGGTCCGCTTCACCAAGTCCTTAGAGATAGCCTTAAGCATGACTGATGACAACACTTGCTGAATATGGTTGATGAGATCAACTGCTGTGTAAGACATGGGCCAATCATGTCCATTTCTTGTGAGCAACATGCACTGAGGTTGCAATACTGTAGCCCAACAGTTCTGATCGCATATAGAAGAAGAAATAAAGTCAGGCTTCAGGAAGTCAACACAATGCAACACAAATTTGCAAATCTGCATGTGACCTTGTTGTGACCTGTTTGCGGTAAACAGAGCAGCATAATGTTGCCACAGCAGGTGAAGGACTGGGCATTCATGAATCAGATGCAACCCCTTGTGCCAGGAACAAGCAGATAATTGGCCCGTATGTGCGTCTGTACAAGCAATAGGTAGGGTGCATGAAACCTACCTGAGGGAGCATAGGTGTCCCAGTAGTTCCATTGATAAGTGGTGCATGCACATGGAACACTGTGTGATGAAAATCTGTGTAGGCGTTCGAGCGTGCCCCAGTGCCTAGAAGACTTTCCCTCTTCTTACTACCCAGGAAGGTGATGTGTTCCACAAAATGAGCTATACCCTGCTCATGTTCCTGCTCGTCCACACTGCCTGCAGGTGCACTTTGTTGGTCTCAATGCCTGCATATATCTGCTGCGGTGTGGCAAGTTGCAGCTAGGGTTTGTGGCATGGGCATGTGTACGGTGAGTGGCGATGTTGCTTGCATGCAGACGAGATAAGGATGGCCAGGGAGTAGGGACGACCATTGGTGTGTGTTCAAGGTCTGCATTTGCTGTGACACAAGCCTGTGACCCAGTAGTCAGGTGTACCGTTGAGGCGTGAGACAGGATCTGTACATAGCAAGGACGATTGCTAGCAAGTTGGGCTAGCACACATGGGGGATGGACGCTCTGTGCATGGATACAGGGCTGCAAACGCAATGTAAAGACTATGGTCTCAGTGTGGATGCAGCATGCGGGAGGACATAGATGCTTATACAGTATGAGTGCCAGTGCCTCAGCATGGGCATGATGGTCGGTTGATGCATGTCAGCTGCAGGCAGGAGCCGGTATCATACCAGCATGCATTTCAAGATGAGCCTCAAACCGCTGTGGGGGAACTTTGTTTGGGAGCATGACGTAGCTGAAACCATTGGCAAGCTGACCCATGCGGAGATTGTCTGCCTGCTTCAAGTTTTCGCTCAGCAGTTCCTTTAGTGGTGTGCTGGTTTCACCAACCTGTGCCATGATGCATGTTGCCAGTGTTCTTTGAGATAAGAACATGTACCAGTGTCAGCTTGAGCACTTGCAAGGAGCACAGGTACATCCAGCGAGCTCACCATTGTGACGGCAACGACTGTCTTGGAGCCATGCCTTTCACATGCAACTGAGAGGAACCTTTGACCCACCAGATTTCCCAAGAAAGAGGAGGACTTGGAAGTGAGTTTGGCCCTACAGGTGCAATATGATCAGCAAACATAAGCCAGATGAATGTCAAGAACAAGAGAACAGAAATGCGCTGCTCGAAAGCTGATGGACATTCATTCCTGCGCGCTAGTGTGCTCGACATGGCAGCAGTTTCGCCCGCTGCTTACCCCCGACAACTTGGTCTGTTGGAGGGCCTCAGGTAAGCTTGTGTCTGTCGGGGCCTGGTCTTGCTGCTGGGCACGCCATGCGCAAGACGACGCTTTATTGCATGTTGCCAGTTTGATTGCCCAGCAATGGGGCGTCTGATAGGCAGCCTTGAAGCTAGACATCCGCGGTGTCCAGCTGAAGGCGCCAGGTGTTTACTCATATGTGACATGCCGCGTGCCAGTCGATGACACTGCTCACATCGACCAGAAGAAGAGAGATAGGTGAATCGAGTGCGATAATCAAACCAAAACTTGCTTGTCGACACCGGCGCTCCCGAGAGACTTCGATGACTCACTGTACTCCGAAACCATTGTGGCCATTTGATGTCGCGGTTGGTCATTGTTCGCTGCTGTTCGCATCGTTTTGGGGGACCCAGGTATCATAGACACTTTATTTCCACTCAAGCTTCAGGATCAATAGATCAGCATATTATAGAGTTGCGGACATATATTGAAACGACAAGCACCTTGCACTTGACGAAGGTGTTCACTTGCGCCAGTCATGACGCCGTGGGTGCTGGTTTACTGGCGCCCGTAGTTGAACACAGGCCATTCGGAAGTACTACAAAGGTCAGCCCCCTCCGCTTGATGTTTTGTTGACCTTCGTTGTATACAATAGAGTACTGCGTTACAGGCTCAGATCAGAGGTTCACTCAGAAAGTCTGTCTCAATGTCAGCCTCAGGTACGTCACCTGAAGCCAGCCAATTACTACGCAAATCAGCTGTGATTTCAAACAGCTCAGTGCACAGGTCCAAAAGTTGATAAGGGGTTTGGAGTGCTGGAATGGACAGGCAATCTTGTACCCCAAGGCCTACTTGTCAAAGGTGCACCAGAGCGTTGTCATTGACTGAGTTGGTGCCACAGCAGCTCAGGTCTTATGTTGCGTGTTGTCCTTCACAGGTGTCAAAAATGGCTGGAAGTTTGCATGGCAAACTATGATGAAGGAGCTGGCGCCTCAGACAGCTGATGGCAGCTACAGTCGGCCATCTTATGACTTCCAGGCCAGGATCGGCGATGCAAACTTCCCTGTGAGTTTTTACCATCAGAAGTTGATCGCAGTGTTGGACTGCACTCTTGGTTGATATCTCACGGCAGTACCATTGATGCTTGTCTTGCTTGCCTTTCTGCTTGCAGGTTGAGTCTGGCCGGTATCATATCTACATTGGCAATGCCTGCCCATGGTGTCACCGCGTATTGCTAGCACTGATCGTGAGGGGTCTCACCCAGCATATCAGTGTCACTTGGGCAGCTGATGATCCTGAGCGAGCCTCCCGGGGCGGCTGGGTCTTCAACAGCCCTGAACCTGTGTTTGGCAAGAATGACCTCAGGTGCGCGCACCTCCTGCTTTGCCACACCTAATGAACTTCAAACAAGCTTCCACCCATGTGTGTGAGTTGCATGCGTGTCATCTCATGCATGTTAGCCTGTTGCATGCTGGCGCTGCATCTTGCCCTCAGCTGCAACAAGGTACGGCATGTCTTCTTCACCTTGCAGCAAGTGCAAGGAATGAGACCCCAACCCCCCCCCCCCTCCTCGCCCCCCCTTGCCGGCAGCAAGGTGCATCCCTTGCAGCCAGGTGCACTTTCACAAGCCTGCATACCAAACTGCAGAACCCTGCTGTCTTCCGCCTCTAGAGGACCGCAGCAGACTAGTCACACATGTTTCGTGTGCTTCCTTATGGTTTGACCCGTACAGTCCTCATTTGAGGTGTGCAGGGAGGTGTATGATGCTGCACAAACAAGGTACAAAGGCAGGTGCACGGCTCCGCTTCTGATCGACAAGAAGCAGAAGAAGCTAGTCAGCAACGAGAGCTCCGACATCATGCGCATGCTCAACTCTGTCCAGTTGCCTGGTTGCACCGATGTGGACCTGTACCCCCAGCATCTGCGGTCAGAGATTGACGAGATCAACAATCTTGTGTATGACAAGGTGGGGCTCTGGAAAGCTGTAGTGCCACACAAGTTCCCTTAAAATCTAGCATCCAATGGACCTTCTTCAAGAATGTCAAAAAGTGCTGGTCAAGCGCAAAGCAGAAAGGCAAAGCCTGGTGGTAGCAGCCTGCACGCATGAGCAGGCCAACTTGCTAAGCAGTGTGGCCTCTGCTTAACAGTCCCACTTTACAAGAATGGTATGTGGTGTAAAAGAGTCAATGATGCTACTACATGGCCATGCTGTAGGCCTCTGAATTAGCTTTGGCCACGTGATCCTGATCTGGTGAAGGTGTCTGACGGTGTGTGTGACGACCATACAGCTGACTGTGTCTGACTTTGGTTGCAGATCAACAATGGCGTGTACAAGTCTGGCTTCAGCACGCAGCAGGCCTCTTACGACCGGGCCCAACAGGAACTGTATGCTGCACTGGATGCTGTGGAGCGGCGCCTGAGTCAGCATCGCTTTTTGGTCGGTGACAAGTGAGCTGCCTTCTGTGCTGTTTATCACATCTGTTCTGCTGCTGTTACCTCGTTCAGGGAGACTGATGGACGATGGCATCCAATCACTTGGGTGGGTGTGCTTGCTTTGCTGCCATTTATTGATTGTTGTCATAAGAGAAGCGTGCTAGTCAGATTCGGGTCCTAGCTAGGTGGTAGGTGCTGCTAGTAAGCGTTCAAACAGTGGAGTCTTCCTGATTGTCCCTAGTCCGTTGTTGCCGCAACATGAGAAGCCAACATACGCTACAGCTGCTGGGAATCCCTCAGCTGACCGAGATGAATGTGCAGGCTGACTGAAGCAGACCTACGGCTTTACCCGACCATCATTCGGTATGACTCAGCATATGCAATCCTGTTCAAGTGCAGCAGGCGAAGGGTGTCAGATTACCCTCGCCTGCAAGCCTGGCTCAGAGACATGTATCAGCTCAAGGTCCCATCAGATGGCTTGCAGGTGACAATGCACCTATGTAACTGACATTTTTTGGTCACTGTTGCACTATATCTCTTGCTGTTGTTATGGCTGAGGTGTTTGTATTGCCACAGTAATGCACAAATTGCTAGCTTGTCAGATTTCACCTGCCTGACGGGCCTGTATTCCTCTGCCTCTCTGGTTGGTATCAGTGCTGCTTGCTGATTTTGTTTGCATTAACATGCTGAATGTAACTGCTGATGTCTGAGTTTGCCCAGGCTACAATGTCATGGTGGTACCTGCCACGTCTCGCACAGGGCTACAGTGTCCTAGTGGTATATACATAACAACAAGCACTAGAAGAGCTTCCAGAAAGCGGCTCATCGTTAACACATGTCATAATGTCACTACTGCTGTGACTAGATTGGGAGCAAGCAAGGGAGAAGCTTGCTTCATCCAGTTGCAGCCACAGCAGATACTAGCATGAATGATGCATAACAGTTTTGCTGTGGCATCAATGAAGGTGTGTGTGGCATGCAGATCAAGGACAGCATAGATGTAGCAGAGGCTTGCCGCAGCTACTTTTCTCAGCTGTTCCCATTGAATCCAGGCGGCATTGTTCCAGCAGGACCTACCTTGGCTGACCTAGACTTATCTCGGGCACATGATCGAGGGTCTTCTGATCTAAAATCAGTCTTTCATATGCAGAGTCAACAGTCCTCAGCGCCTGCCGTAGCTGTCTGAAAGGTGTCTTTCCTCAGCAGGTGTACATGTGCAAATAGTGTGTGGCCTGGCTTTTGAGCACATATGTTCGCCTATGAAGACATGAGGCTGCAGTTATGCACACATGTCCTGTATATCATGAGGAGTCAAAGCTGCTGGGGTGCTGATGTGCATGTTCTTTCCCTGCTCATGAAGTTCGACATTACAGCTGTCGTCTTGAACTTTTGCTTTACTCCGTAGTTAGCAATTGTTCAGCACATGTGCATGGACGTCATAGCTACAGATCATTCGCAATAAGCGCTGTTCAAATTATACCAATGAAAAAAAGATCTTGCTAAGGCCTCACTGACATAGCTGTGGCACATAAGCAGAGAACTTGCTTAATCTAGTGTAAACGTCTTGAGCAGGCATCAGAGCTGCATTTCGGGCTGAGCAGTGATATTGCACAACATCAAGGAACTCAGCAAGCACTTCTGCAGCTCCAGTTGTCTGTGACCTTGACAGCTGGAATATTGTACACAGGAGATCGCCAACTGCTGTGCGTTTTTGCTTACGACGTGATCCTTACTTTTGGGGATACTGCCAATTTGAAAGAAGTGGTCTGAGCTCATCAATCATCACAAGGACATCATAGCGGCCCCAGCCAGCTTCACGCCATACTTGCAGGAATTGGTGCCAACAATGTTTGGATGAACTGCCTAGCCTTTGCTGCTGCTCCATGTTATGGATAACGCTCAATGCAACAAGGCCTCTGGGTCGACCCTTGCTGCCGTGATTGCCAAACACGTGAGTGCTTGCAATTTGGTCCAGTGACACTGCCATCACTCCCAGCATTGGTTGGTGGTCCAGCACCTCGGTTGCACAGCTGGGATGCTGCCCTAACTGTAAAAGCTTTGCACATTTCTGGGGTGGCAGTAGTTGTGCTTTGTCTAATTGGGAGCTGCTGTAAGTGTGGCAGGGGACAGGGCTGCCAATGAAGGGTCTTGTGGGCATAAGGTCACCCTGACCTCCCAAAAGGTCTTCCTGGCACTCTGGCATTACTAGTATCATCCTCCTGCAAATCTTGATTCAAAGATGCTACACTGACAATGTGACAGCAATCTGCTTTGTGATCAGGCTGAATCAATGGTGTCTTGGTTCTGATGCCATAAATCTACACACTACACGGCATGCTTTCCGTATCATAGTTCAGCACCAACAGATTCACACCAGTCATCACCAACAATCAGATCAAAGTTTGAAGACAAAGGCACAATGAACTGGTCACTGCAGGGGTCCTGCTTACAGTCAAGGGATCTATGTTCAGGGCTCAAGACTCTGCTCAACTGGCTCAGTACTGACAGGCTTGACTAAGGCACACGCAACACATGCTGGTTGAACGACAGCCTTCATTGCAAGAGCTGCAACGCCTAGGCTGCTCAGTTTGTGAATGCAGGAGACATGACACACATGGCAAAAGCTGCGGGCAGCATAAGAGCCTTTACAGTGTTGAGTGTTGTTCAAGGTCAAAGGCTGCAGCAAGCCCTTTCAGAAGTAGCAAAAGCTACAGTCAACCCTTGTCTGCATCATCTCCGCTGTCCTGATCACCATTGCTTGCATCTGAGTCACTGGCGTAGTTGCCTGCAAGGGCAACACAATGATACATCACTGCAAGTTATGACTCAGAGTAGCTACAAGTTTGCTGCAACAACATTCAAGACACACGACTCACACAGACCAAGCGACAGTCTCACCAAGCACAAAACATGTCATGCATGCTTTCATTGTGGTTTGATGCTGATGATAGACAAGACAGTGTTCTGATGAGATGCTCACCAAGCATTGCAGTCAAGCTAGCCTTGGGCATCTCCACTTTTGCATCAAGTTGGGTCTTGACAGCTTGGGATGCTGCAGGCAGTGAAGCTGATGCTTGTGCTGCTGCAGCAGGTGGCGCTGTGGACTGACTGGCTGCTGCTTCACCTGTGTCAAGCTGACTGGCTTTCAGCTTCTTGGTGGGGGGCTCTCCTTGCTCCTGAGAGCTGCTATTCTGTGCAGTGGAGGGTTTGATTCTCACAGCATTGATGCTGGCTTTTGATGGCTGCCTGCATGACAGGAGCAAGACAGCAACAATGATCTCCCAAAGTACAGTGAACCCTAGGGATGCACAGGGACACTGCTTGCAAGGAGAGTTGCAAGCGGCTGCCTTGCAACTGTCATGCGCAGCCTGAACATTAGCCAAGCTGAGGGGGCTCAAGATGCAGTGCAGCAGGGGTGGCTGCAGGTGCAGTGCAGCACAGGTGGCTAAAGCATAGGGCGCTTCAGACAAAGTGCTGCAAAGAGGCCCTATACTTCATGTAATGTTGCAATGTGCTGCTGCCTGTACCTGCCCTGCTTGTCCTTTCGGGCTTGAGCTGCTCTCAGTGCAGCAGCTGCTCTTTCCGCTTCAATTCTGGCTCGCTCCTTTCTGAACTGTTGCTGCTCGCTGTCTCTCAGTTCCATCTCTGTGAAGCGCCGCTTTTCCTCCTCGTCTCTGAGGTAGAGCAGGTCTCCTTTGTCGAATGCTGCACAGAAGGGTGAACAGGCTGAGACGGATGCCAGCCAGAATTAGACAGGATGAAGCTGCTTTGCACTACAGCTTTTGGCAAGGCAGATGATCATGCAGTGCTAGTGCTGATACTACTGCAGATACAATGCTGGCATGCATGCTTTGTGCCAATGCAGTGGTTGGAAGACAAGTGTATTGTGCTGATGCACAATGATGAATGCACCATACCTCCTCGCCCAAAGAGCCAGCCACTTTGATTCTGCTGCGTGTCCTCAATCTGAAGCAGACATGACGATGATCATGAGCCTGTGAGTCAAAGGGGTGCAGGGGTGTCAGACTATTCTCACGTCATGGACCATGCGCATGTAGTCAGCATCTGTCTCAGCGCCCTCAGAAAACAAATCTAGATCCTGCCGTCTGTTTGGGTCGGGCGGCCTCAAGCTTCCAGGTTTTGGAGCAGCCTTTCCAAGTCTGTTGATACCCTGCATAGGGGTGGACAAGCTTCCTTGACTCGTAAGAGAGAACTAAGCAGGGTGCCCAACTCGTGCATACCGCCATGACTCGAGCTCACACTACCCAAAGCAAGCCGCCAATGCTTCCGCCGTCCCGGATGTTACAAATAGCTCACGACAACCAGTGCTGAGAGAGGGCACAAGAACTTTCGATGCACGTGAGATCCTGCCAGCGGGCAACACAGATACCAGGTGATAAAGTTGCGCACTCTGGCGCAAGACTGTGGGTATCAACGAGATATTAAATGGTCACCCAGGCCGCTAGCAAAGCACTTTTGTAAGACTAGTGTAGCACGGTGAAGTGCTTTGCTCCGGAACCATGGCTCTATCAACGCTCCCACGAGAGCTCGCGCAAGCGCATGCTATCAACAGGCAAGCAATGCAGCGCCAGTCAGGATCCGTCCTTGATGCCTACATAGCAAGTCAAGCAAACGCCGGTGTACCTGCAACTTTCGGATCAAACGATACATCTTTCAACTCTGTCGCTGCGGCAAACTTTGGCCGAGAGTATGTTACGCTTGTACGGCCGCACCCACAGTATCACCAGGTGGCGGATGCACGGTCAGTGCACAACAGAGCTGTCTAGTACGTTGCAATGTGTATGGACAACACCACAAAGTTGCAGCTTCCCTGCAGGTCTGGAAGCAAGCCATATAATTCTAGTGAAACAGCGGCATTCCACCCTGCTGCATGGCAACAAAATTCCAGAGCGTCCACAGCAACTGAAGACCCATGGGCATTTGCACAACCTCGGCAAATAATGTTTGGCTATGGCAATGAAACCCTTGGTTCATGGCAGCAACAGCTTGCCAACCTGCAGCAGACTTCTGCAACAGAACAGACTCCACAGCCGCAGCAGCAGGTGATGACATCAGTTGCATGCAACAAGAAACCATACACCAAATTCCTGCAGTCACAAGCATCACATGAGGCATACAGCACTGAATCCACGGCACATTTCAGTTGCTTATCAGTAACATAACTGCAGCTTCAAGGACTGGCGGATGCTTTGAGCTCGATCAGCACCACTGCAATATTCTGAAAGATGTTTTCCTATTGAAATTGCAGGGCTGGCCTCTAGGTACTGAGAGTCTGATGCAAGCAGAGCAGCAGCAGCAGCTGCTCAATCAACTGCAACAGCAGCAGCAGCAGCAGCAGCAGCAGCAGCAGCAGCCCCAGCCTCAGCAGCAGCAGCAGCAGCCAAATCCTCAGATTGTTCGGAAGCCCAGCTCTGGGGATCAGCTGGTGCAGGTTGGTGCTGCTGTCAGCCTGAGATGATTTGCTCCTGTAGCTGTGTCTCTGGCTGCCTGCCTCAGTAAAGCTTCAACGAGTGCCTGATTTGGTGATTGCACTGATGGCCTTTTCTGTCATTTCAGATGGCACACGGCCACACAAGTGTTCCCTGACTACACCTGACCAAAAGTCCTCACCTGCTTAGCATACCACTTGTGCGCTAATGTATCAAGCATTGCCCAGTCCCTGGCAGCTGAGCCTGCCCAATATCAAAGCAACATGGGTCTGTTGGAGGTAGTAATCTGCATACAGCGTTCAAGTCCGTAGCATGACTGGTGCGTGAGAAGAGATGTGGGTGCTGGCAGGACTTGAGGGCTCATTGGGGCAGCATGGCCTCTCCCCCTCCACAGCCCCAACCGCCCGTGACGTCGACCCACCCCCAGCTTGCTGCTCCGCCATCTCAATCTGGCAAGACCTGTTCTTGGCTACCTCCATTGTGTTTTCACATGGATGTCACTCATGTCATGTGGAATTGCATTCATCTGACATCATCCATTGCAAAAGCTGCTATCTTGTAGGGCCGCTCTGTTCACATGCTTGTTACTACACATATTGCAGCCATGACGCATAGTCAATACTTTGGTGTGCCATATGACCTCTTGTAGCTCAGTTTGACTTCAGAATGTTACCTGCACTTAGTCTGTGTCAGACTGTGCTGGGTCTGTCTACAGCTACAGCTATGCTTATGTGGAACAGTCTACCCTGAAGAATACAGCATGATTGTTGCTGCACTACGTAAGCTAGCTAGGCAACTTTGGTGAGGCGGTAAGTGTTGGCATGCAGGCTTTGAGAACATGTGGGGGCCAACTCCAGCACCCCTGGGACCCCGGAGTGTCCTGGGGCTACCCCTCAGCCAGCCCGGCACCACCTCTGCCGCCCGCCTAGCTGAGGATGCAGCCCTGCTGGACTTCCCCGACTGGGATGGCCCAGGTGACGGCCCTTGCCTGCACCCCCCCCCCCCCCCCACCCTCCCCCACACACTCCCTTTTCCCCCCTTAAAATCCCGCTCCCAATCGGAGCAGTTGGATCAAAGCCTTAAAGCTTGCCTGCCCAGTTGGGCTCTTGATCCCATGCTCGCAATCTGCACTGCCTTGCAAACACTTGTTGAGATGCCCCGTGGCTTCTATGTTGCTCAACTCATGCTCATGTTTTGGCAGTACCATGTGTGTCACCAATGTGCTGTGATGAACAACACTGCGTGCTTGCATGTGCCGTGTACATGCAGTGGCATCTAGTTTGCGCCTGTGAGCAGAGTGCTAATCATGTTGTGCATCAGCTTGGTACTGCTGATATACCCAATCCAGCAGCAACAGCAACAGCAGCAATAGCTGTAGGAGCAGCAGCACTAGCAAGATCAGTAGCAGCAGCAATGCTAGCACAGCATCAGCAGTAGCAATATTATCAGCACTAGCAGCAGCAGTGGTTGCAGCAGCAGTGGGAGCAGTAGCAGCAGTGAGGTGAAGTAGAAGTGTTGAGTGCAGGCGGTGGAGCCCCTACTCTGGATGACATGATCATGAACAGTATAGGTGTGCCAGGAGCTCAGGCAGCGTCAGACAGCTTGCTTCCACAGCTAGGTATGCCTCCACCCCAGACCTGTCTGTCATACCAACTGAATGCATGCAGAAGACATCTGTGTGTATGTGCAAACACCTGACGGGCTGCATGCAAAGTGCATATGAGCAAGCCCACTGCATGCGTGTAATCTAGCTCGCATCATGACACGTCTATTGCAAAGCTTCACATTGTTGTCGTTGCCGTGGTTAATGATGTATATTGTGCCCTTGCATCCTGGCTGAGTCCCTCTTTGTTTTCTTTCTTGTTTACTTTTTCCTTTCTCCCTTTGTTGTGCGCACACATGACTGCCAAGCGTTGTTGACGTGGCTTTGAGTACAGACAACCAGCATTTGAAGTTGCACCAGCTTTGCCAGCATGCAGTATGCAAAATGTGGATGGTGGTGTACAATACTTGTTGCGGTGTTTTTTGCCTGTGTTCATGCCACATGACATTGTTACTGCTATTGATGCATGTAGTGATGTTGCTCATTGTTAAAGTCACCATCAGTACCATGCTGTGATGACATACAAGAGTACAACAGCAGGTCAGGAGACATCCCAGCAAGCAGCTGCCAACCAGCCTCAGCATGCCAAGGCAGGCAGCAAGAAGAAGCAGAGGGGAGGCAAGAAGGCAGCCGCCAAAGGCAGCAAAGGAGCCAGGACTGCATCTGGCTCAGTGGCTCAGGCTGCAGACTCAGACGAAGAAGCCACTGTCGAGTTCTTTGTGCCTGCAGATGAAAATGAAACAGACTTTGAACTAATAGGTGAATACCCTCGGTTCAAAGCGCCAGCATGTTGCTGCCCTAACATTGTGTGATGCTATATAAGTAAGCCAGCCCTTCTGAAGCCATGTAGCAGTCTGCTGTTCCACATTTGAGTGTCTAGAAAGGTTGTGTCAGCAGCATGTGGCATGCTGCATGCAAGGGCCAACTCAGCACTACAAGGCCACTGGTGCCTCATGGTGTCACTGTGTGGTGCAGAGAGCCAGGTCAAGCCTGTGATTGTTTCCAAGGCTGAGCCTGAAGCTAAGCCACTGCCAGCTTCTGCGCTATCAGTTCTCCATGCTGGTCTACTGCCTTCTGATCCTGGAATGCATGTGTTACACTGGGCCTTTGCTGGCCATCTACCTAAGGCTTGGATGGCGCAGCGGTTAAATGCTGATTGGGATGCTCAGATCCATGCTGGCTAACATCGTGTAGATTGATGTGTGTACAAATATGCTCCTTCATCACACATAGGTTGTCCTGGTTTGCTTCCCCAAAGATGGCGTTGCTGTCTATTGTGCCCCTAGTATGTTGGTCCAGAATATTTTCCAGACGAAACCCATGTTGTTCCACTGCTTTGTTGCGGGCAGCATTGCCATTGTGTGATTGGCTTTATAATCAGTTGCAGTGTTGCTAGAGATGAATGCATCACTTTGCTGGCTGTTGCTCTGTGCTGATGCGCGATCTTGTTTTGTACTGCAGTTTGCAAAAGATGTTGGGCCAAAAAGGGAAATGCCAGGCTTTGGACGCATCTTGTGCACATGCTGCATCGTGGAAGATAGGATTCCTTTTGCCAGACAATTGCTCGCAGAACAGAAGTGTTGCAACGTTGGCTGTATGTTCGTACTTGTGAACCTATCAATACATTGCTGTGACAAGGGCCAGCCTGCAACTCTGAGCGACAATGGGATAACATTGAGACTATGCTGAAGGGTTGACAAACAAAAGCTGAGATGACTTCTGAAGGGGTATTGCCAGAATCTGGCTGGGTGCAGTGGGGCTACTGCACTGTGCTGTAGTATATCCCCTTCCAAAGAGCCTCATAGCTGTAGAACACTCAAAAATTATATATGGTACTCCTGAAGCGCTGTAAGGTCTCTATTAACACAGGTCACCTGGCGGCACCTGGCGTACATTGCAGGGATGCTGATGAAGGTTGGCGCTGGGGCTGTCCTGGTACCTGTATTTACTGCTGACATTACGGCACAGTATTGCACAGCACACTGTACCTCATACAGAGCCCCAGAGCACAATTTCAATACCAGTGGCAACTCAATCATTGCGTCATGCTCCCATGCAAGCAAGCACAACCATGACGCTAGATCAACACTCATGCTACATGTTCATGTGTTTGCAAGCAATGCTGACTTCAGCCAACAGCATGATTGGATGGCTCAATTCAACTGTAATGTGATCAGATCATATGTATCCTACTTGATCGATGCTGCATTGCTTGCCTTCATGCTGTTCAGCATGTTGGACGTGCTTTGCAGGCAACTTTGCAAAAGCAAGCAGAACATGATACCTTAGACCGGGATGAGACATTCATGTTTCTCAGTCTGAAAGCCTTGCCTTAGTTTGGGGGCCAGGGCCGTGAAGCAGTGCAGCTCTGTTGGGACTGGAAAGCATTGTTTGCTGCAGGTCACGTGGCATGCCCTCAAAAACCAGTTTCAGCTGCTCCTGCAGTGCTGCAGCGTCCAGAGCCGCCTGTAAAGACCATGCAGCAGAGAAGTCTAAAAGCACTTAACAAATTATCTGAGTTTGCCAGGGCAACAAAGTGGTTGAGGCTAGGACCCCAACCCAGCTTCCTCATGGAAAGAGACTTCAAGGCCGGTTTCTTGGGAAACACAGTTTGCACGCATATGATGGTAAACACGCAGTAATGTGAGCCCAATGCAAAACCATGCCCTTGTGTTGCAGGTGTTTCCACAGAACAAGGGGCTTGGACCCTCCAAACAGTCATTTAGCTTTCTAGTTCGCAATAGCAACACAGATCAAGACGGCGAGCCAATGTTCAGACAACAAAATCAATATGATGGAACCAAATGGACCAGGCCGACGTTTACAACCGCATCTGTTGTGGGAACTCAGGATGCAGAAAACAAGTTGAACAACACATATAGTATGTACTTGCAGCTCGGAACAGAGAATGCTTTTGGTATTCCGGTGGCATGGTATATCAACGACTTTCTGGATGCGGATGAAATTGCTGTAAGCGATGTTGATCAAGTAGATGCGCTTCCTGCTGGAACGAAACATCAAACTTTGCTGCCAGAGTTTCTCTATAAGCAAACTTGACCAGCTTGGTCTTTATGTAGCCCGGTGGCATGTCCGCTACAACTCCGCTGACTTTGTTTGGAAACCAGATCTCTCCTGGGAGATCAAATATCAGTTGCATCCTATAAAATCTAGCAAGATCAGCTTGCTGATCCTGGCTGTTCCTTCATAATTTTTGGCTTGAAGCAAGAGATGAGGTTGATCGGTCTTGATTGCCAAGATGTCTGTTCCGGTGTCCGGCTGGCAATGAGCATCGTCCCAAGCCTTCTTGCGTTGCTTCCAGGTCCTCTCAAAGTCATAAAGAATGCCTGCATCCTCCAGAACATATTCTGGGATATCTTTCCACAACCAAGCGTCTATAACATCTGGTTGCATGAGTAGGTGGTCCCGGATTTGTCTTTCGTAGTCAGCGCCTTTCAGGTAGTTATCCATAATGTAAGTGTCATCCTGACAAATGAGGTGCCTTTTGAGAAATGCAACTCTGAGAGAATGTGACATTAACGTAGTTCTACTTTCAGAAACGATGTTGCCAGAATAGAAATCAGGACGCTTTAGCCAACAGTAACTAAGTCTCTGCGTCTCTGACTTTCAATCAATGTAGTCACTTTTGGATCAAGTGTATCAAATCTTGCATCAAATTTACTTTCAAGTTTGTCAAATCTTGCATCAAATTTACTTTCAAGTTTGTCAACCTTCATTTCCAAATCGTTCAATCGTTTGTCCACCTGAGTATTGGTCCTTTCCAGCTTCGCATCTAGCTTTTCAAGCTTGGCTTCAACACCCTCCAGTTTGCTATTTACCCTCAAATTCAAAAGGAAATACACCCCACCAGCACCAAACCCAAGTAACACGCCAACTTCTTGCAAGTAAGTCAAGTTCCTGAAGATGAAGAGAAATAGTCTTCTGGGTCTGCCAGGACCTTCAGATTCTCCTGTCTTGTGTGCTGGAGGCACAGGTGGTCTTGGTGGCGCACCAGAACCTATGTCAGATGTTGCTTTCAGGACCGTGACTCTGGGTTTCATAAACCTGAGATGGTGGACACGACTCCGCGATGGTTCATAGCGTGCAAGAGCGGAGCTTTTGTCGTGAATATGATCGTTGCGCAGAGCTGTTCGCTCGCGTTTTGCGGCTGTGCAGTGCGAGATACGAAATGTGAACAAGGCTGACATCGTGCGTGCTTGCTGCGCAAATCGCTCATCGATTTTACTCGAAATCCACGTGTCGTCTCTATTGTTCCCGCAAAAACTATGCTTTCAGTCACGTTTCAGCGCTGCCTTGGCTCCATAAAGCAACCGTCAAGACCTCGCGAATATACGTTCAATCCCGTTCTGGCCAAATGGTAAAAGAGTAGCTCGGTTCGAAACCATAGGCTGCATATGGTTGCAAGTTTCAGTGCCCTGCTGCATGTGAAATGCCTCCAGTGTTGATTGTTGTTGGATCTTGGTAGTCAAGAGTTTTCAAAAAATCTTACAATAAATGAATGTTCAATGTTGATAAGGCTGTAGGGTTTTGGATTTTGGGGTGCTTTTGCAATCTGTCTGGTTAGGGTTTGAGATCCGGTGAGATCTATTGGGGTGAAACTTGAGGGCTTGCTTGCTGTGAGGTCCTTGGAGCTGAGCATTGGGCCACATGGTGGCAGCCAGCTGTTAAAGCTTTTGCTTGGCCGCTGTGGACAATCATAGCTGTTGGAGTGACCTGAGAGCCCAAAATCAGCATGGCTGCAGTGACATGTCTCCAAAAAGTGTGCCAATACCTGGGGAAGGGCTTGCAGTATGGGCAGCTGCCTCAACCCTCAACAAAGATGATTGGAGTTGATATGGCTTTTGAGCAGTGTTTTCTGAATGTATGTAAACATGCACACCTGGTGAAGGGCTGTTGGATGTCTCATTGAGCAGCTGCCCCAACTCTTTTACAACGGTTATCATGGCTGTTGAGCAGTGTTCTACAAGCGTGTATGCAAACCTGGGTAGAGCAGGATGGGCAGCGTTCAATACCCTTTTCAGATGTAATGGGAGTTGTCATGGCGGAACAGTGCCTTGCAGGTCTGTGTACATGTGCGTATCTGGGAAAGGGCTATAGGATGAACAGCAGCACCCCAAACTCCAAACCCCCCCCCCCAAGGCAATCAAGGCTTATCATGGCTGTTGAGCAGTGGACATGTGTGTACCTGGGGAAGGGCTGCAGGGTGGGCAGCTGCTGCTGCTGCTATGCCCAGACGCTGCTCCACATCAAAGAAGGCCTCCACCAGCTGCACCTCACTGAGAGAAGGTGCAAGCTGTGCTGCCTCCCCATTGCTGATGCCTTCAGCCTGGCCAGCCATGCTCCATACTTCTTCCTGAAAGCAACCGCCTGTCACACCAACATGGTGCTTTGCAAGCCAATCACAAAGCATCATTCTTTTGGGTTTCATAGAGGCATGTGATCAGGACAGCTGCAGGGGCAAGATGTGAATCACGATACTGATAGTGAGTGATATTGATGGTATGATGTGTCATGGCTCTACCAAGCAACACAACAACTGTTGTGCTTAGGGTGCTTCCAATGCGAGGCAGGAATGAACACAAAGCTGCACCGACTTTTGCAGCTGTCATATACAGTGCATATTCACTCCAAGCGTGGCTACAGTCTGACCAATGCAGGTAATGTGTTCATTCAAAGCAGTTTTAGGCAGCATGCATGGAGGTTTGTCACAAAGATAAGTTTCTTTGTCAGCACCATGCTAGGAGAACTGGGAGTTCCTGGATTACAATGCTAAGGCATCATGGTTACTTCCAGTACCTGCCATGCAGCAGCTGCAGCTCTTCTTCGCTCAAACCATGCCATGAAGTTGGGGCATGCAATGAAGCGCTTGTAGAATTGGACACAGGCTGCCTGCACATCACAACAGCCTGCTTCAGACACAAGATTTCCTCAGCAGCTGCTGGGTTGCTGCAGCAAGGTCGCCTAGCCTGACATGGCTGCATAAGACCCTGTGAGGGGGAGCGCAAATGTGAGTAACGTGTCATCAATGTCTGCTCTCAAATAGGAGCGATCATTGTCGGCGAGTAGGCCAGTACCTTGGTTGTCAGCATGCACTTGAAGTAGGCAGGGCAGGACAGGCAGACATAGCAGGCAAAACTTCTCCATTGCCACATAGGCATTCTTGCCATTCTCTGCTTACTTCTGCTACACGCTGTCAGGCAGGGTGCAGACACAGGCGCCAAAGTAAAGCAAAGATACTCCTGGGTCCTTTTCTGGGGTACAAAGTCACAACAGGTGCAACAGGCTAAACAGGTGCCAGCTCATGCAAAAGACCAAGCCAAGCTCAGCGTTCTGACCTAGAGTTTAGGGTTCGTGTCACGGTGTCATGTCAAGTGGTAAGAATACGCACTTGCCTGGGACCTGAAGCGTTGTTGCAGCACTGGAGGGAGCGGCTGCCTCTGCAGCTGCTCAATGAAATCTGCATGGCTGAAGGCTGGAAGCTGGGGGCGTTCTTGGTCTGGAACAGGGGTGTCACCCGGGGGCGGCCCTGTGGGCTCACAGTAGGGGGCAAAGGGGGTCAGCATGGCCACAGTCAGCTCCACAAAGTGCTCGCGGACAGCTTGTGAGTTGAGGGTAGCCATGCGAGCTGTCTTTGTGGATGAGTCTGTCGGTGCTGGTCTGAGCAGCCTGCACGACAATCATTGCAGGCATAAAAGAAGCCTGTTTGTTTCAGCACAGTATGAGCGGATAGCAGGAGTGCACAGATGTGAGTCAGCACTGTCTCGTCACGCAGATGCACAGTTGCAGTCTTCAATTTGTACTGCCAACCTTCACTGCTTGTTTCTAGATGTGATGTGTATGGCTGTTGTGTGAGCACACAGGCATGAATGAACAGATGTGAGGGACTGCGTTTGACTGTGACTCTCATCATGCTACACTGCTGATCCATTTTCATGCCCTCAAATTCTGAGAGAGCGTGCTCAGGCACTAGCCACACCAAGTTGAGCATAGAGCGCTTGCAAGTACAAGCAACAGACATCTTCATGCCAAGCAGACAGCATGTAGAAGAGCAGGCAGAGCTGACCTGTCAAGCAGCTGCTGATCAGGTCTGGTGACTGATCTGTAGCCGGTCCATAGAGCCTGCACGTGGTCCCCAAGCTGCGGCTGGGATCCCATGGTCCGCTGCCTGACAGCTGCCACAGCCCGGCCCATTCGGGAGCCTCGGGGCTTCTCATTGCTCACAGCTTGCATAGGCTTTGTGCCAACAGACACTGTGTTGGGCCACTGTGGCAATGCCTGTGTGCATGCCATGGTCAGGCTGTTCACAGTCAGATTGGTTTCATGCACAGTGCTTGTACCATTACTTGTGCTGGTGTCAATAACAGCATTAGCAGATTTTGCATCACCGGCATCAGCTGCTATTTGGAAGGGAGAATGGCAAAGCACAGCCAGCATGATGACTGATCATGCAAGAACTTAGACCGACAAGTGCAGTAGGCTGCAGACCATGTGGGTGACATTCAGGGTTCAGCTAGACAGAAAATTGCAGGTGTGAGGGGCCTGGCCATATAGGCCGCACTTACAATTGTCTGACTGTGGGCTAGCAGGATGGCTGGATAGAATCCACAACATTCATACACACTTCTTAGAACCTTGATTCGATGCATGTATAAACAGTGCTGCTCTTGTAGAGGCGAAACCTCATGTGCTGAGGAGCCTACAGGGCCTCAAGATGTGGAACCCCAAGGGCGTGCCAGTACCAGAGTAAGACAAGCATTTACAAGGGCAAGGCTAAGAATATGGTGAGGTACATGGTAAGGGCATGCACCAACCTTGAGAAAATATCTGTTTGTGACTCCTAGCAAGCGGGGAAGGTTGGTGTGAGTGAGGGCTGGGTCTGGGGTTGTCATGGCACGAAAGTCGGGGTCATGGATGGTGAAGTAGGGCCGGAAGTCTGCACTGAAGGGCAGGGGGCTGATGAGCGCTATCAAGGCTGCCACAGCTGTCGAGCATTCCCCTGTACAGCAGATCACCAAGATTGATGATAGGCTGATCCTCATTGACAGCAATTTGCAGCCTGTCAGGCCCAAAGTGCAGGCAGACCTAATGCTGTGAGTGCTCTGAGCAGGATTGGAGCCTACAGGTTCAGTAGGTGCTTTCCTGAAACCTAAAGGCAGCCACGCAAGCAAACATGCAGCAAACAAGCTTGACAGGAGCAAAATTCAACAGGCCTCTGAAACAGAATCAAAGATCTCAGTAACATGCAACCAAAGGCAAGGAGGTGAGACAACAACAAGACACTTTGAAGCTCAAGCAGATGCAAGGTAGGGAGGTGGACAGGTGGTACTTGGTTCGTGACGATGGAGTGCTGATGTTGAGGTGGAGGGGAGGGCGGGAGGGGTTGTTCACCTGGGGAGGGTGCCACCACAAGCAGGGGCTCTGCCAACAGCATCATTTCCCAGAGAGCCCACAGATGCTGAAGCAGTGCACTGAAGGGCGTGAATACATCCACCTGAAGGCCAGCATATGTCATGCCTCTGGACAATTTTACGGCACGGACCAACAAATCTAAGATTGACAGATCAGGAAGTAACGTCCTGGGCAATAGACAGTCCACCGTGCACACAGTTGGAAACAACATTCAGGGCAGACAGAGGACAGCTTTTGCTTGAGCAGGGTGGGCTACAGCAAGCGATGGCACAGCGAGTTGATGACCACCATGGAACTGAAGTATGAGGCGAGTGTGAGTCAAGTCTTATGAGGCAATCAGATGGCAACTTCTGTTTGACTAATCTGTGCTCAGCTGAACAAGCCAGCCTGCAGGTGAACAGGGGGCCAACATCTGTCTTGTGTACAGAAAGTACTCTGGATCAGCGCGTCGGCAAGGCTGGTATGGATGAGGAGCACATGCAGATTGTGCATTGCGTGACAGGCTGCAGGCAACAGGAAAGGGAATGAGCTGCCCAGTGAGCCTTGCCTCATGAAAGGCAGCCCTAAGGGCCCCTGGGTCTTGCGAAGCACAGGGGAGCATGGGCAGCTGGGAGTATTGGTCCAACACCTCAATGGGTGCCGGAGGCGGCAGGGTGGAGGGCTCAGGCACCTGTGTTATGAGGCTGGTTTCCCCAAACTCAAGTATGCATCGCAAGCCTGCAGTAGGAGGGTCCCAGTCTAGCACCTCCTGGTACACCTACACATCCCAAATTCCCTCAGCATCAGTTTTGATGGCATCCCATCAATGCCATCTTCAGGCTAAGCAACCAAGACCAGATGAACATGAACTGCGTGTGGAAGGGGCATGAGGGGGAAAAGGGAGGGGGAAGGAAGTGAATGCAATTCATCGCCGGTCCTGGCTTAGAGGCTGGTTGCATGTGCCTGCAGCTGGGGAGCGATCATGCAGCATCATATAATGGTCTAACGAAGTTACTTTTTGGCATGTCATAGCCATTAGACTAGTACAAGAACCTCAGGATGTGGACTTCTGTGCCAGAATGTAGTGCATGCAGTGGTGCTCCAGTGCATGGTGATATGCTCACAGAACAAGCACACATGAAGCTGCAGCTGCCTGCATCAGGAGCTGTGAGCGCCAGTTGACAGCTGGCAGTATTGGGCTGAACACTGGCTTTGCAATTTTGGCAGGCGGCCGTGAGATAGAATCACGGCGGCTCTTGGCGGTTTGAGTGCAACAGAGCACATGGTGCCCAGCTGCAGCAGGGTAGCCATGACGTTAGTCTGACATAGCTAGTTGCTGGAAACAAGTGGTAAGGTGCTGTGCTTGCAGGAATGAACTCAGTGACAGTGTTACCAGATGATTGCAGCCCAGAAGCCTGGGCAATCTGTCAATTGATGTTGGCATGTTGGTGCTAGACGTGTGGCTAACCTCTTCAAGGGCACTTTCACCATTGTTGAAGTACAGGGGGCCAGCATACTGGGCCAGAGGGATCAGGGCACTGCTGTATGGCTGCTCTGAAAGGACTATAACTGACTTCTGCTCTCCCCCTCGCCGCAGCCTCTCATCCTGGCGCTGCCGGCAGAAGACAAAGCTGCAGGTAGCAGCACAAAGCAGCATATGCTATGTAGGTCAGTGCAGCATGTCATGCAAGTTCATGTGTAGGGCTTGCATGCCACAGGGACAATCTGGACCGTTTGGCATGCAAATTGACAAGTTTGTGTCAATTGCCCCTGTAATAGACATGTATAGATGCAGCAACTGTGATGCGCGTACTGAAGACAGGAATGCTAAGCAGCCACATACCCGTACAGGTATGTACTTTGTGCATAACCTGCAGCCTCTGCCTGTAAGCCATCTCTCCGCAAGCGAAAGAAGAAGGTGCTGCAATTTTCACAAAAAGAGTTTTCATTGGTAGGCATACGCATGCTGGTCTCCCCAAGATGCAGAACTAAAGCCCAACAGAATGACAACCTGTCCCGCACGCTGCTTCTGGAGTGTAACTCCATGGACATGGAGTCCTGCATGTGAAGGTTTAGATCATTGGTTTCGACCCAACTCCATTCAGTTACAATGCACACAGTGGCCACTTTCAAATTGCCAGAAGTTGTGTGTTCTGCTTCATAGCCAAATTGCCTGTCGTCCCGCATACTTACAGGGAAAGAGTGAAAGGCCACAGATGTAGCGGTTGTTTCCGATATTGCAGCAGTCGGGTAGACTGCCTCAATTTGTTGACCGACATCTAGATCGAAAACAACGGAACAAATAGCAACTACCCAATCAGACCTTCCGGAAGTCTGCATGACGATGGGTTGATCGCGATGGGTCAAAATGTGACATGTGACTCCTGAAACTCGATCCGTACGTGCTGACAGGTATGATACACAGCTTCAAGCGCTTGGAAGCAATGCAGGATTACCGTTTGCGCACGTTTTGTGCATCAATCGGCATGACCTAAACAGCTGTGGGGGGAAAGTAAAACATGCTGAAGGCAAAATTGCTAAGTCTTCTTCATTTGCGTGGTAAGACGCCTGGAACTACAACAAATGTATACCTCAGAAAAGAATGCAGCCGCGATATACGCCAGATGAAGCATAGTGCTGCCATGCTTCTGCAACATAGTTGTTGACATCAATGAGAAGCCCAGCAGTATGGATTGTATCGTTACAGTATACACAAAACCGTTGCTGAGGGGTGCCAAGCACAGCCCTCAGCCAAGCATGGTGGTACATGACAAGTATGCTCTACTTGCCATGCAGTATAGTCACAAAAACACTGAGACAAAAAAGGCCCTTATCAAATTCAATTCAAAAGTGCTGGTGCCCAGTGGGCTCTGATAAAAGTACACTGAATGATTCATTCTGAAACACTCGCAAAACTACACCCAGCTGGTGCTGCAGCAAAAATCAGCCGCGGGTGAGGCCCACTTTTGCACGATGCGCCCTCATGGCAAACATACTCAGACCAGCTGCAGGGTTCTCCTCAGCTGTAACATGCTGCTGGATATAAGTCTCAAACTTCTCTCGATTGGCCCCAGTGAACCAGAACTGCTGGGATCCTGTCAAGTTAAGCACATATGTCAAGGCCTTACACTTCAGATATCAAGCACAGACATCAAGACCTGACGCTTCAGGACAACAGTTTTAGTCCCTTATCACAGGGATTGCATGCAAGCAGTGTATGATGGCAACAGGCTTCAGCATAGTTCTAAGGCACACACAGCCCAAAAAATGCTTACCATTTCGAAAGAAGGCAAAATGCGGATGCCGCTCCACCTTGAGCCTAACCTGATCCAGATACTTTGTCATCTGGTTGGACTCCGCATAGAAGTGCAAAAACACTACATTTCTGTAGACAGATGCAAATCTCTGCAGAAGCAAGCAATACATCAGCTGCAAGGACGACGACAAACCTGACTGTGGGCAACGACATGTGACTGTTGGCAGATCACCATCTTGGGAACTGCAGCACAAGAGTAGGCAGCAACTTTACCCTGCGCAAGCTGTTGAGTTTGACCGTGTTTCACCATGAAGTATCTCAGGCAGGGCAGAGCCTGGTTGCTTGATGATGCAATGTTGCGTGGTCAAATCACTCAGAGGTTGGCTAAATAGATAGCACTGTGGTACATTGACACAAAGGCAAGTACTACTTACGTCATACACAGGCTCGAAACTCGACAAGGGGTGCAGTCAGTGGAGGACGCACACACAACCACGAGCTGATCAGCATGCTTCTTCAGCACATAATCAAACTCCCCGGTCACTGTAAATGGGCATGACCTCCCCAGGTGTAACCTGCATACCAGCCAATTCGTAAGAAGCTTCGACCACAGAGGTGTTCATCTGCCGACAGGTGCAGGCAGCACAAGCATCAAAGGTATTTTCACTTGGAACTCGATGCAGGAGGTGTTGCTGACACATGCAGCTAACACAGACATGACTGCTGAGCTGAGTCTGATCACTGTCGCCCAACAACTGGTATCAAGGCAACATCACATGCCTTACCTCCAGGACTGAGGCCTCTGTTGAGGAGCTCTTTGCTGGCTTCAGGCTAATGTACTTCAAGGTGTTCTGAACATCAGTCAGCCGATCCTTGAACAACACCAAAAACTCATTGAACTCCAGCTGCCCTGAATTGTTGGTGTCATACCTAGAGAACAACTCGTGCAGCTCCTGGGTGCCAGACAGAGGGCTGCCCAATCCTGAACAAGCAGAGATGGTTGTGAACTCGAAACTCTAGTCGCAGTCGGCCCAGCAGTTGAGTGCGCGTACTGGAGGCAGAACAACAAACTTGACGGTGTTCAGACAGGTTGGCACACGAAACTGTTGCCCGAAAAGCAAGACCTACTTCTGGAAGAAATGCTGGATTTTCGGCTGCTCCCAGGCTGCCATTGCCAGAAGTGTCTACCTCATCAAACATCAGTTTGTACTTTGCCAGCTGGACTGCTAGCATGTGCCATCTTCATACTGCAGTTCAGAGGATAACTGGGGCCAACAGCCATGAGCAGCAATTGCTGCGATGCCAGTTTGCAGCCTGATGTACATGACACTGACCCAGGTGGCGATGCACTCACCATGTGGATGAACTCATCAACGAAATGTCTCACTATGGTCAGCATCATACTGGTCAAAGGTCTGACCGAGCTGTGCCTCTGACAGCCAGTCCTGCAGGAGGTGCATATGTGAGACTGCAAGAGGTGCATACACGAGAAGGACTTGCAGGAAGGACTGACGTGCGCTGCAGTTGAGAGAGGTCACTATAAGGCGTAAAGTACCATGTGAACCAATGGTGCCTGGCATGCGGTATAGACTGACCAACTATATATATGTAAGGCAGGGTGCAGCGTAGGTCTCACAGTGCTACAGGGCCAAGGTGGTTATTTGTCTGTCGAATGAGGGTCTTCAGATCAATTTTGGTGATTGCTCCATCCTCTGCATCACAAAGTTATAAAATGGTGCTGTGGACTCTGGTTAAGTGGCAAGCCAGCACAGCAATCAGCTTAACATAGCCATACCTGTCTGTGTCGAGACCATCAAACAACTCCTTCAGCCAGCTAAGAGTTCGTGCATCGGTTTTGTAGCTGCAATTCTCCTCAGTGCAAACGATACCGATGACCAGGAGGGCTCACTTCCCTTAGAACTCCTCTGCAAAGGCTGGATGGTCAAGCTGCTCAGGGAGCTGCCTAGAGATTTAGCGCGGACTCCTCCCTTTTTCGGGTGTGACTTGCTACCCTCCGTGGATCCGGCACTGTGAGAAGAGCTGGCGAGGTAGTGGGACCTCGACCTCTCGAAACGTGCGCAGCTGAGTGCAAGCTTTGCTGGAAACCTTGTGACTAGGCCGGCCGTCTTATAAGTGAGAGGCAACACCATTTGCTAAGACCCCTGCATGAACCGCGAACTGGTTGTAGTCTGCCGTCTTGTCTGCTGATACTCCGGCATATCGCCCGGGCATTGTGCAGCTTCTGTTCCGGGAAGAAGAAGAACGATTTTACATGCCTGTCACGCTTTCCGCATGAAATTTCTGATACCAAGCCCTGTCAATCCACAGAGGGTCTGCGGGTGAGTCTCGGAGGCGACCGGATATGGACATCGAGGGCTCTTAAGCTTAAGACTGATTGGTCTCAGTCAAATACAACCATAGTTATGGCGTTTATCATGCCATAAGTACCAACAATGGCAAGTATGCACAAGCAGAAACTTTTGCCAAGCAACAGCTGCTGTAGCGACTGAAACAATGTTGCTAAAGTCTGCCCAAGCCGGCTGTACAGAGACAACTGCAGTCGCTGCTTCATGATGTAGCCTTCATCAGCGAACAATCTTTAGGGTATTGCTTTAGATGATCAGGGCTTGCCGTGAAATTACAGACCATAGCAACGCCATGCAATCCAGTGGCCGCTATGACCACTATGCAAGGCTCCGCTTTCTTGAGCGGGCAGAGGTTGCAGGCACCTTGCTCGCACCAGCCTACCACGAAAGTCGTCGTCCGCCCAGTGACATGTATGGCGCAGCGACTGAAAGGACGAGTCATATCAACTGCTATGGACAAGACAGCGGTTGTTGAGATAGTAAAACTCGAAAAGCACAGAATATACGAGAAGTTGATGCGCAAAACCGCCAAATACTTCGCGCATGACCCGGACAACTCTGCACAAATAGGAGACGAGGTGCAACTAGTATCTATCAGGCCGTTGAGCAAGATGAAGCGATTTGAGATCTCAAAAACCATCGCTGAATCTGAGTTCCAGACATAGAGCAAATCAGGTATTATAGCAGTGTTTTCAGTTGCCTGGGGCACAAGCATGTGTTTGTGCTCAGTCAGGATTCAGTCTACTAGTGTCCACTGCATGCAGGGACTCCACAGAGCTATCCCGTGGTAGCATGGTCTTCAGACATACTTCTTCTGATCAAGCATCATGCAGATGGAACAGCACTACAGTGCAGGGGGATTCCAGCTGCAGGCGTGTTGGCTCACAGTCCCAAGCTCATTCTGCAATGATGGTACCTTCAGCAGACTCCTGCTGATATGCAACATATTGCAAATTGCACCGAACAGCAATATTCTAGGTCTTTGTTTGTCTGTTGTCATCTCAGCTGGCAGGCAGACTGTGGCTGCAGTACAGCATTCGCTATTGTTTTGGTCTATATGCACATTATGGTGCTGTCATGCACCAGCTGGTGGCATGTTTTTGCAGTCTTTCTGTATGAATACGTCCTGTTGACCCATCAGGGAAATCTGACATACTTCTTACACCTTGATACCTTACAGGGTCATGGATCTGCACTCCTTTTCAGTAGTACCGCCTGATCCCTAAAATTGAGATAGTTAATGTATCAACAAATCTGGCATCAGGCACACGCGCAGAATTTGCTCCCTGACTTATTCAGGGGTGACACCTCACTCAATTGCCCAAACTCTAATTTCGTCTGTATCATAGGCTGCAACAGCTATGCTATTGCTGGCTGTTCCAGTAAAAGCCAAGCCGGTCAGCAGAGCATTGTTCCAACACAATGAAAGCAAAGGGCGTACCTGCACAAGTTCAAGATCAATTTGAGGTGCAAGCCGACTAAGTCCATAGGTCAATTGCTGGAGCAAGACTTGCTGGCTGTCATACCTGAAGTGACATGCATACTGGCAAGTGCCAGTGACGCGTATCCTGGCCAAAATACGCGGCATGTTTGTTGCTTACTTGTGATTGGTCTTTGGACAGCCTCCACACAGCACTGTGGCATCTTCAGCAGCAGTGGCAAACAGAGGCTGTGTTGGATGCACTGCCATAGCAGCCAAAAGCCTGCTGTGAGCTTGCACTTCAGCTTTGACTGCACCATCCACCTGGAATTGAATTGAACTCTTTGCCATGTACTGCAAAGGCTGACAGGTCTATGGCTGGTGACAAAGCTGCCTTACACAGGCAGCATATGTTGCGTGCGCACAGTTGTGTGTGAACAATTATGGTCTGGACATGCTAGTCAGGCATTCTGTGCTGCTGCAGCAATTCGCCATCATGCCAGGAATAGCAAAGGCACTGGCACAGAACATTTCTCAACAAACTCCAGTCAGACTTTACCAGGCTGTGTAGTCGCACCGACCCATCATAGAAGGCGCCTATCAGGGTAGTCTTCTGAATTGCTACAGAGACACAGGGTACACCAATGGCCTTCCCAATTGTGCACGACTTGAAAGTCACAACCAGACTTTGCGTGAAAGACTGTGATGGCTCCATGATCATCACTGCTGGCAAGCATGTGAGTGCTTGATGTCTGCTGTGACGTCAAAGCTGCTATAGGAGCATTGTGATGGATGATGTCATAGTTGTGCTGTATGCACCTCACGTTGCTGGTCTCAAATGTGTGTATGATGCCAGCATCACTCCCAACACATAACAAGCACCCATCATCCCCTAGTGGTAGCAATGCAAGGCCTCTACACAAAGATGCGAGAAGGCTATTTTGAGGGTTCGAGCAGAGGTCCCAGCAAAAGAGCTGTTGCTGCGTATCAATGTCCCAGATTTGTAGGCCCTTGCTAGTGGCAAGTACAGCGACACATATATTTTGAAGTTGGAAAAGACAGGCTTGCTGGATGGTTGTGTCCTCTTCCTGCAAGCCATGTGCTATCATGCAACACTAGGTCAATGGCAAGCTGGCTTTTGCTGGTAGTCTCACTTGAAGTTTTACGGACGTAAGCTTGGACGGGAATGACATATCCAGTGAAATGGCCTGTAAACTGGTGATCAGGTCAGCCTGATCAGCGTTTGCGTCAGCTCAACAAAGCCTCAACGTGCCTCGATCTCACCTGTCTCGGATGGCAGTACGTCAGTTTGCCGTCCAATGCGCTGAGGTTGTTATAAAGCAAGGAAGGAGAGAAAGCCAGAGCAATCCTATCGTTCATGGTGCACGATGCTACTCCCAAATTGTGTGCAGCCAGACTGCAAGCACGAGCTATGGTTTCACACAAAGGTGATGAAGTGCGAAGCACGATCTGGTCTTTTTGTGTGTCTGTGTGCTTGCGAAAACGGTTCCTGGCTCAAGTAGACTCAGGCCTCTTTGGAATTCCAAGTTTGGCTTTGATGTAACTGAACCAGCATGCATAGGTGAGTTCGAGTATTGGAGATTTGAGATTGGAGCACGGGTGCCCAGAGGAACTTTTGCCACAGCGACGCCCAAGGCCTGTCATTCGCTAGGCATGGCAAAGAGGGAACAGCTGATGGCTGCCATAGGGAACATCATGATTGTCTTCGCATGGTGAACACAGGCTGATCACAGGCGTTCCTGAACAAATACATACATGTGGTGTTGAGGACAGCTTCAGCAACGTCTCCAAGTCAATGAATTAGTCATGTTGGACATGCTGTACAACAGCTTCGATACACATACGCAAGGCAGCGACAACTTTTCAGGATTGCGCATACAACATGCACATGATACATACAAGCATACGCTTTGCTTGAACGCTTGAGGACAAGAAGACCTACTTGCACGCACACAAGCAACAAACGATGACAAGCACGTGTGAGATGACACTATCACTTCTGTGCACCCTTAAGCAACTCGTCTAAGCGCTTCATCTCTTGCACCCTGTCCTGAATCTCACGTTTTATCTGATTTGAGACAGCTTGGTGATCTTTTGTTGAGGTGTAAGCTGCCATGTCTTGCAAGTACTGCTGTCTTTCATTGACCTCCACAACAATTTGGTCAAATAAGTTTTGTAGGTCAGCCTTGCTACCAGGGTTTGGGTTTACGAGGTGGAGCTTGCAATGCCTTCAGCTCTGAGGCTTGCCTTTGTACCTCATCCACTCAGCAAGGCGCTGCTTCTCAACATCATCAAGTAGAGGCCCTACAGTCAAAATATTTGAAGCACTCAAGGTTGTGTACTGCAAGGCCCCCGGCCTCGGCAGAACACAGCATGCTGCAAGCAAGCAGTCGACGCTGTGGTGGCTTTGACAAGCAAGCTTATGTAAGTATACCGTATCACCAGCATGAGGTCATGCCAGCACTCTTCAATGCAGCCTGCTTGACTTGGGTCAAGCTTGCCTATGCTTGATTTGGGTCAAATTGCCTCAGCGAGCAGCAAAGTGAGTAGGAATATGTTTGCGGCCAGGTGTACCTTGAGGTGGCGGCATCCGTTGCTGCTCTACCTCCAGCTGCCGCTGTGCCAACTCCTTGAGAATTATGTCAGCGTTCCGTTTCCCGCTGGGGGCACCAACTGAGCTTTCATCTGACACAGGCCTTTCTGAACTTGGGTACACAGACAGAAGGCTTTGCAGCTAGACTATTTGAGGCCTTTGCACCTGCACAGGCAGGTGGACTTCATGCTTATCACCGTATCTACACTGCCTTGCTTCCTTCAGCACTCCATGCTTGCACTTCACGAGTAGCAATGCAGTTGCAGTTACTGCCCTGTTTCCTCAGGCCAAAAACCCAATCTGCATTACCAGGTACACTAGGCCGCCACCCCATCGCAATTTTGGCCTCAAGGGACTGCTTTATTGCGCGCAGAAAACTTATCCCCCGTTTGCTTGCCGTTCACATCGTCACTGAAGAGGTTGAACAAGGCTCTGCCGGCCGGCGTACCCCTCCCAACGGACTTCCATACATGAGGGGGCTCTGTGTCAGTAAGCTTGGTCATGTTGTGGCTTGTTGAACTGACCGTGCAACGTTCCTGTCAGGCTCGACACTGGCGCGCCGGTCAATCTTCTGACTGGAAGCTGCCTTGGAAGAGGACATGTCGGAAGATGCTCGAATCACAACTTCAGCTGACACGGACTGTGCTCACCGCGCATAACGTATAGTATTCGCTTGCAGCGCACATCAGCATAGAATTGCTTCGATTTTGCAGCAACAGCTACAACTTGCCCCAACAGAAGCACATTCATGGTACCTACTCGGTAAAGCAAGCGGCAAGATAGGCCTAGTGTAGCCTTGTGTGTTGCAGCAAGGCAGCAGGATGCAACAGGCTAGACCGCAAGGGGTCCCTTTACAGCAGACGGGAAGCAGTGACAGATACGTGTGGAAAACCCTGATGACTTGCAGTTCTCTCCCTTGTCGCCGCATATACAATGGCTGCAGTATACTATGGAAGTGTACTTTGTCAAACCAAAGACACGCAAAGGAAGGTCTTTTGCTGGCTATTCTGGCTGGTATTTGCAGCAACTGTGGGGTATCTTGTTCTGGCTAGTCCTGCCAAGATTTGTTGATCACGGTAAGCATAACTTCAGTCATGGTGATGCACTACTGCTGTCCTCCGCCTGTTTATATCTACACACATGTTGTTGCGGCTACAGTCGTCAAGCCTACCATCAAGTACATAGAGGTATGTGCATTTCTGGGCTAGATCACAATGGTAGTAGATTTCACTGCCAGCCTGCTGTAGTACGTACAGTACATTGCAGAGACACTTCACCAAGGTCCAAGTGGCTGCCATCGCTTTGGCAGGAATGGCTGTATTCCCAGTTATCTTTGTGTCATCTACTCCTATCATGCTACTTGTTTCAGCGGTCTTAGGCTTCTGGTGGGGCTTCTTGGTTGCCACAATAGGCACTGCAATTGGCATGCTGCTGGCTTTCCTAGTGGGCAAGCAGATCTTTCATGACAGACTACACAGGTGTGCTACATTTGACAAGTTCAACGGCTGCTTTTTATGGTAATGTGCATCTGGACCAGAACTGTACTTGTATGGGCCAATAGGCTCATGATGTTCATGCAGGTGGGTTCAGGGCAACCACAAGGCTGAAGCGATGCTGCTGGCCATATCTGAAGCAGGACCTTTCAAGGTTTAGTGCAGCAACATCGGCATGTTTGTGGGCCTGCTTATGTATTTGTCAGCTGCTATGTTTGCCAACAATCACATCAACACAGCATAATCAAAGGCCACAGCAGCCGATGGGCATGAGTTGCGCGCACATTTCACTGTTGCTTGTGACCTGTAGATGTCAGTTGCATGCAGGTTGTGGTTCTCATGCGCCAAGTTGTCCCTTACACCTGGCTCAATTATGCAGCTTCTGCTCCCCCAGAGATCACCCTGCCTTGGTACATGCTGGCTTCCGTCATCGGGCAAATTCCGCACAATGCAGTTGACGTCTATCTAGGCGGGAATGTCACTGGCCTTGGGGATCTGCTGGCGTGAGTACAAAGTATCCCTGCCATCTGCCTTGGTTGAGATGCTGTCATTGTCAACATGTTGCTGTCAGCGGGCGCATTACTATCAGTAGCAACACCATATTTTCCCTGTGACCACGTAGCAACACCGTAGTTTCCTTGTGACCACGTAGCAACACCATAGTTTCCCTGTGACCAGTCTGATTGATTGATTGATCGATTTCAACCTGTGCTAGCCGCCGTCAAGGGTTGACTAGGCAGGTATCAGGTATGCCTCACCCTGAATTTGCAAGCCAGACAACAGGCTTGTTTTTCCACATGCGTGACCACATCTTCCATTCATCTGTTCATGATGTGTGACAGGGGCAAGCCTGCAAATACAGCTACAATTGTGACATACACCTTGGGCTTTACAGCAGCTGCGTTGACAGCAGGACTGGCTTACTTCTATGCCAAAAGGGCATTGCGCAAGATAGAGCAGCGTGCCTTACATCCTGAGGTTGATGTGCCTCCAGATGCTCTGTTGATGGAACATAATGCTAGACACCCAAAGCCATCACACAGTGGACCAAATCAAGAGAGCTCATATGAAGCTGAGCTGTCAGGCCAAGCTATGCTATTGCAACAGCATGGCAGCAACACTGAACCTGACTCTCCTATTGTCATGAGTCCCTCACAACGCAGCATGTTGCTGCAGCATGTAAGACCTACAGCAGATATTGAGAATGGCTGACTGTATCTCCTATCAGAGAGGCGTGCAGTAAGGATTGCATATTGGCTGACTGTTTTAGATGGGACAAATAGATTATTTGATGGAACTTTGATGTGGCACTGATGATGCCATGCTTCTATGACTTGTAGATTATGATATGTGAAAATCAGCAGTTTTGTGGTTGGGTACCTTTTGTTTGGTATAATTCACGTTTTGGGATGTTCAGCTAAGTGTGTGCCTCAGCAAATCCAGTATTTGCATACGCATCGATGTTGTTCACCACCTTGAATGCAAAGCCTTGTTCAGCTGACAGGCCTACCATGACAAGGAGCTCAGCAAAGCCCCAACTGCTTACAGCAGACTCACTTGTTTGCAATGATTCGCTAACATGCGGCATATTATTGCGTCATGGCCTAACGGATCTGCGCAATAACCACTTGACTTGCTTCACTGACATGATGTATTCTTCCATGGTTCCAGGCAAATTACCAAGCCAGCTTGAGGTTCAGTCAAAAGGACCAAACTTACTATCAAAGCCCCAATGTGTAGGCGCACACACCTTCTGGCTAGATATAGAAAACCCACCTACTTTTTGGCAACTGACATGAAAAGAGTCTGCATGACGACATGTCGAAACTAAAGTTCAGGCTTGTGATTTATCAAATACTGCATGAAAGGGTTGTTGACACTGTGTCATTGCAAGGAAGTGGTACAATGCTGGTATGAACACAGGGAGTCATATACAAGCTCAGCTACGCATAGCCTACTTCCATGTCTGTGACAAGTCTGGCCTGAGCTGTGGCCTGTTAATGAACATGTTGCCATATTTGCCAGTTGCAGCTATCACTGTAAACGCCAGCAAGGTTGGAAGCATGATGTGCTTACTGAAGTTGACAAATGCACTACCCTCAAGCCGTCCCTATGAGTTGCAAACACAACACACCTCAACACATTGAATTTCTTAATGCCTCATCAGAAGTGGGGTTGTACTTGTACACAATCAGCGGACTGGTACCGATATAATCAGTGGACTGGTGCCAAGACGCTGGCACGTGCATCACACATCAGTCAAAAAACATGATTGGTGCCAGTGCCAGTGCATGCGCATGTAATGGTTGCAACATGTGATGTGCATGATCTCTTCTTTGCACATGGTGGAAGATGGTGATCACATTCAATGGTCAGCAAACTTACCAGTGCCATGTATAACATGTTAAACCAGGCCCACACCATAAGGTTGACTGCCAGAGCAACAGGCAGCCATATAGAAGGCGCCTTTCCAAATCCTGGCGGGCCATCTGCAATTCACAACAGCATAGCGTCAGAAATTGCCTCCACTGGTAAACACACAACCCTTGAACTGCTCAGGCCTTTGCTCTCTATTAAAGCACACTAGGCCAGTTGTGTGATACTGATTTGCAAGATGAGCACCTCCAGACTTGGTGACGCTTTTTGTTCTATCACTATCACCGGTGACAGGTATGTTTCCACACCTGGTGTCTGCATGCTTATAAGTGCCGTTGGTGAGTAGCAGATCATGCACAAGCAAGGCCCAGGGCTTCACAGAGCAATCACAGACATGCGGCCTGACCTTTGCTGAGTGTGTAGTTGCCTGTGACCAAATCACTGGCATCCTGCTTCCTGCCATCTGAGAAGTTGTTGACATAGTATCGAACGCCTGACTTGACACCATCATCAAGGATGCCCCAGCATGTGCGCTTGCCAGTGCGTGTGAAGCCAGACTTCAGGGCCCCTGTGCCAGCATACTGGCGGGAGATGTCGTCTCCATGATCTGCCCACAGCCACTTGAACCTGCGCTCCACCTGTTCAGCAGCACAGTCTCCCTCACAGATTGCAGTGTAGCGCATCACGACCCTTTAGTCAGCTGAGACTTTTCTGCCTACTGTGTGCAAGATGTCTATATCTCATGCAAGTCCAGAAGACAAGCATAGGGCTTTGGGGGTTATTGACCAGGGCAGAAATTTTGAAAACAGGGTATGTCCTGAAGCAGGTGCCATAGTATAAGTAGGATATCATGACCACACCATGCAATGTGATGTGAATGACTTGGGTTCATCATTGAAGAGAGAAGGGAACGGAGAGGGGAACAGACAGGGGAAGCCTGCCTGGGGGAAGGTGTTGGGCAGGGCTAGGATGTCTGTGGCATCTAGCAGGCCGGCCCGGTCCAGTACATATTCCAGGTGCTTGCGCCCCAGCAGGCCCTGAACCACATTGGTACGGTCCAGGCAGTCTATGCAGTTCACACGCACCACTCCCTGCTGCCGGTTGTTGTTTCCCGGTAAGGAGCCTGACTGGAAGAAGCCATGCCGATCAAAGTCCCCCTTCAGGGTTTCCCACAGCCGTGACAAGCTGCACAAAGGCAATTGTCAGCAGCAGGCATGTCACCAGTTGGATAACTTGATAAGTGACAGATACATTGGCTGGTCCAGTTTTGAATCTCATGGTCTGATTGGTGCCAGTTCTATTGATAGACTCAAACCTGCTGATGGAAATGCACCTGACTGCTCCAAACTGCATTGGACAGAAGGTGTTTCACACGCTGGGGTTGAGGATGCTCTATTATGCTATCAACACATATAGACCAGCTGATAGGCTGACGTACCAAGCGGTCCTCACCATCTGGCAATGCAACAATAGGCGTATGGAAAGCAGAAGCCACCTGCATGCTCATCAGAGGCAACATAGGACTGAACACATGTCCTAATAGACATTTGCACCTTGTACTCTGGAGGACATACTGACAGACTACTTTTTGCACAGCACGGCACGAAATTGGCTATCAAGGCGTGCCATTGAGGTGTGGCACCCGCAACAAGAGCTTACTTTCTGTAGTTGGAGGCACCACACTGCTTGTGGAAATCGAATGCAACGAGTCTGAGACCTCTGGACGACTGGCCAAAGCGTTCAGCTTCATCTTGGAAAGCTTTTGCCAGGATGCCCTCTGAGCCATGCTGATTCACCAGATTCACAGCGACCACGTCCTACACAATTTGCAGGATGGTGAAGTTCAACCAGGCATACATACTGCGATGTAATCCTGAGCGGTCAAGATCACTTGCACTAAGCAAGCATAAACAGAGCTGACCACAGGCCAATGTGACAATTACAATTACAACTAAAAAGGCACAGCTGCTTTGAACACATCGTTGGTATGTGCAGCACCTTACAAGGTGCACACAAGCACTGTACTGAAGTCGTCAATACAGTGCAGTATGCAGGGTGTGTCCACTGTGTAAAGCTGTGACACATGGCCTGGGAATTTACTCTCTGCTCTACATGGGTTGTACCCTTTGTAGTCAGGAAGAGACACAGAACAGGCAATCAACCAAGTTTGCAAACAGACACACAAACATAGCACCTGATAAGTGTCCAGAAGCTGCTTTGAAGTGATGGTCAAAGGCAGGGTGAGAAGCCGAGGGAGGCGCAATGCCGGGTAGGAGGCTTGTACTTGATGTTGGGGATCTGGGACCAGAGCAGAGGAATGGAGCCACGAATCTGGACAAAGGAAGAGGTGGTCAGGTTGCCTTGCTTGTCCTCCCAGAACCACCACTTGCTCGCTCTCCACAAAATTGGCCACAGAACCCTGAACCATAACATTATAAACAGGTTGTTTGCACTGCAACAAGATTGCAGCTGAAGCTTGTTTGTGCATGGTCGCCCAAACAATACTACAACTTCATATGAGTCTGGCCAATGTCTGGCCAAAACAAGGTGTAAAGGGCATAATAATGATAAAAATAATAATAATAATACTAAAGGTCATGATGAGCTAGGTATGTGCCAGGCAAGTTGTGTCCCTCTAAAACAATCTGTTCTGAGCATCCTTGTAAGGTTTAGTTATGCGGCGCAGTTGTCAATCACGCACTGCAACATCATTGAAACTAGACCTAGGGCGGCCGGGGGGGGTGGGCGACGCTTGACTTGACCGAACAAAAGTTTCTTGAGCAGTCTATCATCGTGCACCCTGAGCTGCACCTAGCCACCTGAGTCTTTTGCTTTGCAGCTGAGACTCCACTGACAAGGTGTTGCACCTATTCAATATATCAACATTTGGCGAATGGTCTCACTAGGAAATGCCACAGATGTGTCGCAAGCAGTGCATCTGAAAGACAGCCAAAGGCCATAGCAGGCTGAGACTAAGAGCAGCACATAAGCAGGTGCTGGCCATAATGCATGTGCTGGCCTTCAGTCCTTCTGTGCCTTTTTCATCTGACCGACCTCAGCAAATTACTACTGACCTTTGAAAAGCTTACCGAGTTAAGGCTAGGGCAAATTTGTGCCTCAACATTGCTAGAGAGTACAATAGCAAGTGGGCAGCAGCACAGACATTGTTAGCAGCAGCAGCAGCAGCAGCAGCAGCGCTGGCTGCAACAGAACACTGACAACTGCAGCAGCAGCACAGGCTGCAAACACCATATCAACAACCAAAACAGCAGCAGCAGCAGCAACATCAGCAGCAATGATGAGCAGCAACAACAGCGTTGAGGAATGCCCATACACACTGATGATGTTGATGAACAGAAACAGAGGCAGTGGGTGTTGAGGTGGCATGCCTGGGTGTCAGCTCCACGGCGCCAGTGTCTGGTGCCAATGCGCTGTGTAGATCTGCGGGCAATAAGAGTGATGCTGGCGCCATAGTGCATGTCAGGAGTCTGAATTGCAAGGGGTCGCAGTGCGCCTATGCTGCCCAGCATCATTGCAGCACAAAGGCTGTCCCAGCCCTCCTGATTCTGCACAGCTCACTCCCAGTCAAGGCGTTGGTACCCATTTCGATCATCACCCAAAAGGGCGACTGGTTGTGTGCACGCTTGCATATAACAGCGACCCTGAAAGCTTCAAGATTCACAAGCAAGAAACTCTCTCCTACTGTTGGCCTCAGGGTGAGCTGCACCTGGCAAACACAGCACTGCAATGGATGAAGGTCTTGATGCCCCAAAGTGTGTCTGAGAAGGGCAGTCTATGAAAGCATATGACAGCTGACCTATAAGGGGCTGGGTGAGGTACTTGTTCCAGAAGAAACGGCTGTCAGCACGAGCCCATTGTGGCTTGCTGGCAGCAGCAGGGTCTTCTTGAAGAGCGCTGAAGCGCTGCTGGGTCAGAGTGATGTCTGTGCCATATGAGTAAAAGAACTGTTGACCAAAGATTCCGGATCACAGGCATCTTCTATGAGCTCCACCAACCTGCCAGCAAGAAGATGCAGACAAAGCTGGAAGACCACCATGCCATCATCACATAGGCACAAGCTACTAGCAGAAATATGGCAGTGCCACTAGCAGTGACGGCAAGACACTACTGCAAGTCTGGTCAGTAGCAACAGCACTTCAAGTGTGTTGCTGAGGAAGTCATGTGCTTTGAGCACATGACATGGACAGGTAGAATTGCTAAGTTCAGCATCTGCAGAGTTGAGGTAGGGCAGTGATTGTAGAAGCGATAGGCAAAAATGAGCAAGCAAGAAACACGCCATGCACAGGCAGGATGTGATGAGGAACGCTTACTTGTCATCATCTTTACTGTTCAAATGATGCTTGCCATACATCAGGGTGTCTGTGACTTGATACACATGATGGCCTCTCAGGGTGGCTACCTACAAGACCAGGAGAACCTCAAGACTGCACCTGCAGAGGCTGGCGAGTGAACATGGCATGGGCCTCAAGTGCAAGTACCTGCCCATCCAGGCTGGGATAGATCAAGCAACAGCAAATGAAGATATGCAGATGTGGTGTACCTTGCGGGCGCCAGTGACAGCTACAAGCACACTGCCTGTCTGCAATTTGCCATCCCCATAATTCCATATATGGTGGTGATCCTGTTTGCATTTTATCGACATTGTCTGCAACCATGAGTTTGCCTGTCTGCAAGTCGCCAGGCTAAAGATTGTCCTTGAGGAC
>JAYKYS010000252.1:45000-51305 GCA_036924285.1 Asterella californica | reverse complement strand
AGCTTGACTACTACATACTATATGTGTAGGTGAATCTAAATATGTCTTAATCTGAATATAATTACTATATGTGTTTATATTCATAGTTTATACATATAGTTTGATATACATTTGGTTTTAATTGATTAACCATACTTCTCCTAACAGATACAAGAAGATACTTCTCAAAGTGACTTATGATATTCTTACACGAATTTATGTCTTTAAACCTTAAGCTACTCATAATATCTGTTCATTTCTAACCTTATATAACTTAAATACACATGTAGTGTCATTTTTATTTACGTGGCACGTATGTATAGTAGTTAAGCTGGACTTGATTCATAAATCTCACCATAAATCTCTTGGATAACAATAAGATGATATTTCACTAATGAGAAGTTTACAACAATAAATAGTTAGGCCTCACCTTTATCTTTTGTATTTTCTTGTTCGTAAGACTCTAGATTATCAAACTAAAATTCCATTTATATACTAAATCGTGTCTTAGGTTTCATCAAATAATACCATTATATTAATTTACATCTTATAGGTTTTAACTATTACTTAGACTGTTTACCGAAGTTCTACCTTAATTCATGACATTCATCTCTTCACTTCACGAATATAACCCTCAACTGATAACCTCTCTCCGGGAAAATTTACTTATTAAGCTTTTCTGACCCTAAAACTTAAATACATAATCCCAATAGCGTTCTGATATGTGCATATGGTCAATCTACACATGGTTCAATTTCTAAATTTAAATAACTTGACAATTATTCTAAATATATTTTATATTCACTTAACTGAATATCACATGTAGTCCATCATATATACTTCATATACCTTCAGGCTAGATCTTAAAGACACATGTAATGTCGGTTTAATATTTTGGATATGGTCATCTATACACCAATTAAAGCTATATATTTATACATCTGGTAACATATAAGGATTTCAATAAGGAAATCAACTTGAACATAAGTTGTATTCTGTTTTCCATGTTTTATTGTTCCATTTAATACCGAGATTGTTTTTGAAACTTTACTCCAAGATATAGATCCCATTATTACACAGATACTTCTTACTTTTCATTCTCTGCATGTAGTAGTTCATACTATATGTCTTTCTATGTAGATTTACTATCAATGATAGATGTTTGAGAAACTTTACCCTTGAATGTATTCTTTTAAAATACATTGATAAGAAGATATACTTGTCATGACTTTTATATATGTATATAAGGTTATATCTTTCTTTCTCATACTTGACTAAAACAAATGAAAGGTATTTAGGTTGAATTATCAAGTCCAACTTGACAACTACATATTAAGTATAGTAGTAGATTATTTACATCACGAGAGTTAGGTATATCTTAGGTTTTAATGACAAGCAGTACTTATTCTATCGACTCAAGAAAATCGCACCAATATCACTTAGAGGATAGTAATGCGATGGTACTGTTTGCAACTACAGTATATTTAATTCTCAACTTCATTTTTGAATTCTCTTGATTTAAGACTGACTCTCTATAGTATCAAACTTTAGTTGTTTGTGAATTAATATTATATGTAAGATAGTTTATGACTTTTCATCAATAAGACCATCTTAATTTGTTCTTAGAGTTTAATTCAGCCTTAGTACCAAAGTACTATAATCTGATATACATTGGTTCTTGATTAAGAACCTTTCCTAATAATTGATGATATTCTTTTTGGATATTATCATATATACACCAGTTCAAGATATACATAGGGTAACATATAAAGATTTGAATAATAAAATCAATCTGAATAAAAGTTGTATTCTGTTTTCCATGGTTCACTGTTTCATGTACATTTAATACCCAGATGTATTTTAAATTAGAAACTCTACTCGAAAATATCCATTCCATTATGACACTAATACTTAAAACTTGTCATGCTCTGCATGTAGTAACTAATACTGTAAGTTTTTGATGTAGCATTTACTATCAATGATATATATTTTAGAAACTTTATTCCAATATACTCTTGGATGTATTGTTTTACGATACATCAAAGAATATAACTCGTCATGAATATCACTTAGGACCCTTTTGTAATAACTGTAATGTTCTTTTTGGATGTTATCATATATACACCAGTTCAAGATATATATAGAGTAAAGATTTGAATAATAAAATCAACCTGAATATAAGTTGTATTCTGTTTTCCATGGTTCAGTGTTTCATGTAAGGTTTAATACCCAGATGTTTTTTAAATTAGAAACTCTACTCGAAGATATCCATTCCATTATGGCACTGATACTTAAAACTTGTCATGCTCTGCATGTAGTAATTTGATACTGTATTTTTTTATGTAGCATTTACTATCAATGATATATATTTTAGAAACTTTACTCCAATATACTCTTGGATGTATTGTTTCACGATTCATCCAAAGATATACTCTCCATTATGAAAATGATACGTAATACTTGTCATGCTTTGCATGTAGTAATTAATACTGTGTATTTTTTGTGTAGCATTACTATCAATGATATATATTTTAGAACTTTACTCCAATATACTCTTGTTGTATTGTTTTACGATACATCAAAGGATATACTCGTCATGAACTTTCTATGCAACATTATATCTTTCTTTTTCGTGTTTGACTAGAACAAATAGAAGGTAGATTTAGGCTGAATTATTGAGTCTACATTGACAACTAAATACTAAATACTATGTGTAGTAGTAGATTATATATATTACGAGAGGTTTGTATATCTTAGGTTGAAATATCCTTTATTCTATCTATTCAAGAAACTTAGATGAAACTTAGACGACAATAATATGATGGTCTTGTTTTGCAACTATGTTATAGTTCTCATCTTCATCTTTGTATTAGAAGTTTTATTCAGACTTAGTACCAATTTACTACCAAAGTACTATCTTAACTCATGACTTGCATCTCTTCTCTTCGAGAACATTAACAACCATGTACATCTCTAAGTACTAAGTACTTTTCTGATCTGCATAGTAGAATACATAAAACACATTATCTTGTTTATCAACATTTTAGTGGCAGATTTACCAACAATGAGTTAAATTGAGTTTGAATTATCCTCCCAACTATTTCATCAAATACAAGAAATTCTACTCATCAAATATCACTCAAGATCTATTTGCAATAACTGGTAAACTCACAAGTATATTCATGAGTTTATAAGATAATATTTCGTTCTAACCCTAAAATACACAAGCCCAATAACGTTTTGATGTTTTGCATATGATCAGTCTAAACAAGTTCGTGCATCTCAACGTTAAAATAATATAACCAATCCAAATGTCTAGATGCGGGATATTATCATATACATATATTCCACATAACAACTTTCATGTTTCATTCTAGCATATTACATATTAGCTTGATTCAAGGTTTTAATTAAGTCGAAATATCAAGTCTAGCTTCACTACTACGACTACAAATAATGAAACGGTCTTATTGACAGTATAAGTACGGATGATCATTAAAACTAAACGGGTATCTCACTATCTTATATACGCAGTACTTTCAAAATAACTAGGTGCTAAAATAATACAATATCTATTTTTTCCACTACTATCATATAACTTAGAAGATAATGTGCATGGATCTCTACGTCGAGAAGAAAATTCATTATTAATTACTTTGTAGAAATAGCTGTTAGAAAAACAGTGTTGTCTATATGGAAAGAATTATCCAAATGGGTTTAGTACTAAATGAAGATAACATATTTCTAAAAGACAAGTTTGAGATAAAACAACCCGTTAGAACATCTACATATTCTATTAATATTAGAGACTTAAAATAAAGACAAGTCAACTTATAAATTCTCTCTCCTTGAGAATAATAACGATGTAAAATTGGTTAAACTTTTGGTGATATAATATCTTACTTATTCTGATATTATATCACCAAAATATGACACTTAGATGACAATCATATGATGGTCTTGTTTGCAGCAATAGTATATTTAGTTCTCATCCTCCTCTTTGTATTCTCTTGATGTTAGACTCTATAATATCAAACTTGAGTTATGTGTGAACTAATATGCATATATCAGATCGTTTGCGATTTCCACCTGTAAGATCATCTTGAATTCACTAAAATAATAAAATATATTATTTAGCACCTCCTAACATAAGCGACCTCAAGTATAACTTAGAAGATAATGTGCATGGATCTTTATGTAATCTGGTTATCAAGAAGAAAATCCATCACTAATTACATTGAAGATCTCGCTGTTAGAAAATATACCCAAACTCGTATTCACCACCAATTTCGTTTATCCACCCTTTATCCGATCTTAGGTATATCATTGATAAGATGATAGATAATTAAAATAAAGAAATTCAACTTATAAGTTCTCTTTCCTCGAGAATAATTACGGTATACAATTAGCAGATCTTTTGGTGATATAATATCTTACTTATTCGTCATTACTTTGTAGACATCGCTGTAAGAAAATATGTATGAATACAATTATCAAAATATATATTTTTACTAAATGAATAAGATATGTTATGAAAGATAAACTAAATTAAAACTACTCATTAGATCATCTCGTTATTATGCATGCAGCATATTTATTACCACTAAATGAATGGTTCTGATCTTTACTGTACATTTTAGCACATATATAGATTATTGATAAAATCATGGAGAATATAAATGCAGATAAATAAATTTATAAGTTCTCTCGCCCCGAAAATAATTATGGTTCGAAGTATAAAATTAATAGATTTCTTGGTGATGTAATATCATTCTTAACCCATCGTTTTATATTTTTCCAGGATTTTCTGTCTAATTATCAGTTGAAATTATATTCGGCTGATTAAACCGTCCCCATTTGACCTGAAATTTTCCCCTCGGGTAGCTCGAGAGTAGTCCTCACACCTAAAATTTATTTGAGCCAATTTCATCGAGCCACCTTCGAGATCTGGAGTGATCTGTACCCACGTGTAGGCAGTGGAGACTGTTTTAGTGAATCTGGGTCACTTATTCGTGAGCGAGAATTTAATCCATAAGCCAATGACCCTGAAATTCACCATGCACGTGCCCCAACTGAAAACAGTCCTTGTGAAAAAAGAATTAATGCATTCTGAATCTAAATGGCCGAGTTATCGCATTTTTGGTGCCGCACCCTTGAGGACTTAGCCGCTAGAATGAATCGGGTTGTGGTATAATTTTCGCGGACCAAAGAGGAGGGCGGGGCCGCCGTTCCCCAGAAGTATATATAAGGGAAGGGGGTTCCGTCGGCGAGCCACCCCCGGCGGGTGCGGCTGTCGCGTGCCCCGTAACCCGCGGGAGATGCATTGAAGGCTGTACCCTGTCTAGGCTCGTGTCTCTACGTGAGATCCGGGGGAGCCTGACAAGAAGGACTGTCAGACCCGCACGGTTCCATGAGTTGCAAGGGGTGAGTCCTCGATGGCCTTGGGGTTGACCATGCGGTCAACTCCCATGCCTCGGGAGTCTGCCGTGGTCTCGTTTCCCGAGTATGCAATGATTCGCGCAATGTTCTGGGAGTCTTTCGCGGTCTCCTTTTCCCGAGTATGCGTGTTCTGGGAGTCTGTCACGGTCTCCTTTTCCCGAGTATGCGTGTTCCCAGGGTCTGACGCGTCTGGGTTTTCTTCGGAATGTTCCTCTGTGGTTCATTTACTTAGCCGTTTTTGTAGAAAAATCGGGTTGTGGTATAATTTTCGCGGACCAAAGAGGAGGGCGGGGCCGCCGTTCCCCAGAAGTATATATGAGGGGGTGCTCCTCCTCGGGGTACCACGAGACCGAAGTCACACATCTGGCAGAATACCACGGTAAGGGACTCCACGGGGTCACCGCTGTTCGGTGGACTGTCCATTCTATGGTGCAGGCGGAAGTTGAGTGGTAGTGCCAGCGACGCAAGTTGCGGTGCGACTCCCCAAAGGGTACCGACAGTGCGATGTGGAGCTTGTGCCATGCGTCGTGACGCATCCCGATATTTCTCTTCGGTTGAAATGGGAGTTCTTCACGGTGGGGTTAACCTCGCCGGAACCACCCTTTGCACATCAGGCTCGATTCATGTCGTGGTCGGTCTCCTGGCGACCCAAGGGGAAGGGCGCCGCACCGTGTCGATGGTTCTCAAAGGGAGTGTGAGATTGCGGGCGACCGCCTTCTCGTCTCCTCGCGGGGCTTGTATCGATACAGGAAGGTTGTAACGCCGACGGGCATTTAGACGGTTGGAAGCGGGACGGAGCTCCGTTGCCGATAACTCGTGAACTTTGCCGTACCACCCGAAACCTCCGAATGTCTTGTGATTTGATGAGTGTCGTAGGTTCCGGGTTG
>JAYKYS010000252.1:22500-35000 GCA_036924285.1 Asterella californica | reverse complement strand
CACACGTACGAAGGCGGGCTCTAACCTAGTTAGTACCGCTGGCAACCTCGTACGTACAGAGGCAACCACGGTCGGATGGGTTGTGGTTGTGGAGACCACACTGGCTCGGGTTGTGTTTCTCTGGATCATCCGCGGGACCAGCCAGACCGCCCGCCCTTTGGTTGGGAGACCACCCTTACACCCTCCACTACCCCAACCCATCCACCCGGAGGGCGGGTTGTGGGTTACGTGGTCCCAGATCTGATCTGCCCGCTGATCCATCAGAGACCCTACTTTTACTCCAACCCCGCCCGGGTCAACCCCAAAAAGGTATTGACTCTTAACTCCAGAAAATGCCCAAAATGGTCCCATCTCTGATCCTTCCCTAAACCCTCGCCCCGACCAAAATTGATCCACGGCCGGTGAAGATGGTCCCAGAATTGGTCCCAATACTCCAGGCTTCTCATGCCCGTGGTCCGACACTCGATGTACAAAGACTCTCTAGGCTGCTCGGGTTGCTGGCTCCAGAAAATGGTCCCGATGGTCATCACCGGCTCGCCTAACTGCTTTAGCGACTAGTTAGTCTTGACTATCTTTAGCCCAAGTTCTCGGAAGGGTTCCGACAAGGAAAGAATGGTCCCGGTTGCCCTGTGCGTGTGGTCCGACAAATGGTCCCGGTGCGACAGACGATGGCTCGATCTCGATCAGCGATGGGACCCGGATTACTTTTAACTACGGGCCAACTAGCCTTAGTCATGACTATCTTTAGCCCAAGTTTCCGGAAGGGTAACGAAGTTATGGTCCCGATAAAGACAGTGCTTAACTGTACTGGCCCGGTGTCCGACAAAGGCTCCCGATGCGAGAGATACCCCATTTGACCTTTAGCTACGGGCCAACTACCGTTAGTCATGACTATCTTTGGCCCAAGTTCTCGGAAAGCGATTCTGAAGCCATTTAGGCATTACAAAAGGATATAAGAGTACCCTTACTCCTCCATTTTGGGTACGAACCGCCTCGTTAATCATTCCAAGGGTAAGGCTCCGCTAAGTAAAATACTTGCGATTTCTAGTGGGAAATAAATACAACACACCCCCTTTCAGCTTTAATCTTTTCAATCCCGTGTTTCTCCTATGTTTCCTTCTGCTCTCTTAATTTATTTGTTCCTTGTATCATGTATTATGTGTTATATTTGATTTTTCCCATGCTTTTTCTACATATTCCCTTCTTCTTGTTTCCTTCTTAAACATTTCCGCTACATTAGAGGAAAAAATTATTACTATTGCTTCTACTTTTAAATATTTCCTTATTACGAACTTAATGCTTTATTCAATCTACTGCTTTGCTTTTATTATTGCATCGACTTTGTTATTGCTATAACTTTGTACTATTTCCTTCTACGAATTTCTCAAATTCCAGAGGAATAATTTCAACTACTTGTTGCTAATATCTTTTCAGTATTTCCTTCTATGCTTTCTCAGAAAAATAAATTGAACAGTCTTCTTCACTTTTTAGGTTGCTATAACTTTATCTTTGTTAAAACATCTCCTTTTAATATTTCCTTATACGAACTAGGCTCGCACTTACTCGCGAAACAATTAGCTTCGAGGGGGTCGAGCAATTGTTCATCCTCCTCCTCCCGATATTTATGATTTGTTAATGTTGCTACGGCTCTTGATATCCCATTCCTTTGACGAAAACGCAAATAATGATTTGGCCCAGGGGCCTTTAAGCCTTAATTTAAAGACCCCATGTAACTATTTTCGTGGAGCCCGATGGAATATTCTTTCCCGATTGTGTCCAACGGCTCCCGATAGAGCGATGCTTTCATGCTGCGACGGCTCCCGATATTAAATTCCTTTGATTTCAACGCAAAGTACGATTTAATTATAACTATTTTTCCTGGAGGCGATGGTTTAATTTTCCATGATGGTTTCTTCCTCCTCCCGATATTAATTAAGTTGATTTTTCCCCTTGCTTTTCAGAGGGACCCTAATTAAACTAACCCTATTAATTAATTGCCTACAACTTAGGGTGAATAAATTATTGCTATTGCTTATTTATTATTTCCTTCTACGCTATTTTCGGAACAATCAGTCAAACCGTTTTGCTTCACTTTTATCTTTATTACTATACCTTAATTTTAATTTTTAATTTTAATTTTTAATATTTCCCTTTAACGAACTTCTCCGGTTTAATCCATCCCTTTTAATTCAAAATATTTCCCTTTCCACTGAACTTGATTCATAATTTAGGCCCGTTTTTACTCCCGAAACAAATTACTCAGAGGGATCAAGTCAAGTCCCTTTTGAAATTCCCCCTCCTCCCGAATATTAGCTATGGTTTAGTGTCGCGACGTGCTCATGAAATTAAATTCCATACGCTTCAACGCAAAAGTAGGATTTAATTCAGGGGCTTCAAGCATTAATTTCTTACTCGGCCGTAACTATTTCCGTGGACCTGATGGTTTCCTTCTCCTCCCGATGTTTGGGTTGCTTTAATTTTGTGACAGGATCCCGAAATTCAATTCCGTTGACTTCAACGTAAATAACGATTAATTCAGTGCCTTTAGGCCGAATTTTTTTACTCGACGTAACTATTCCGGTGCCGATGGTTTTCCTCCTCCTCCGATTCATTAATGTTGCGGAGGCTCTCCCGATATTCCATTCCGATGACTTCAACGCAAAGTATGATTTAATTCAGAGGCCTTTAAGCCTACATTTTTTACCCGATGGTTTAATCTTTCTCGATGGCTTCCTCCACCGTTGATGTAGCGATGGTTTAATGTTCCGACGGCTCCCGATATCTTATTCCGACTACTTCAACGTAAAGTATGATTTTATTCAGGCCTTTAAGCTAAATTTTAGACTCGATGTAACTATTCCCGTGTATTTGATAATGTAGCGATGGATATTTATCAAATAAATATCCGATGGTTTACTTTTCCCCGGTGGTTTATTGTCTCGCGGAGTTGATTTTTTCTATGAAATTCTTCATCATCGATAAACATTATTCCTCCCTCGAACTTTTACCTAAACCATGTTCATGCCTCAACAACCGGCTATTATAAACTTGGATACCACCATTTGAAGCGTGATGCGGTCATACCAGGGCCACGCCACCAGATCCCATCAGAACTCTGCAGTTAAATGCCCTTGGGCCGAATAGTACTGGGATGGGTGACCTCCCGGGAAGTCCCGGTGCTGCATCCAATTCTTTTTTCCTTTTTTTACGAATTAATTCTTTGGCAATCGAACAAATATATTACGCTACCAGGCACTAAACTGATTAATTACTCGTATGTTCTTTTCCTTTTTGGACGTGAATTGATTCTTTGGCACCGAATAAATTAATTGCTCGTATGTATGTTGTCTGTTTTTCTTTCTTCCCCATGAAATAACCTTGAATATGGAACCCATTAGTTTATCATAATAAATCCAAATACCGTAGTACTTCTTTCGTTACTCTATGTGACGTTGATCTATGTCACCCACTACTTATTCATAATACATCCAAAGACCGTAATACTTCTTCCATTACCCTATATCATTTCGATCTAAGTAACCCATTACTTATTCATAATACATCCAAATACCGTAGTACTTCTTTCATTACTCTATGTAACTTCGATCTCTTTAACCCATTAGTCTTTCATAGCAACCCATTAGATATACATAATAAACCCAAATATTGGACACTTTTTCCATTACTCCATGTAAGTTGTTGTATTTAATCTTTTCTTTGTTCTATTTACACCTATTTACTACTTGTGTACTTAAAATACATGTATCCGCAATTGTCAAAGAGTTATCATGTTTGCATATTACGTTTCAAATGTCACTTAACACCCTTCATAAAAAGTGTGAGCAAAAAATTGATGGTGGAGGGTTTAACTTTTCTTAAGAACAAACTTGGTCCTTCTTTGCTTCTTTCCGCGTATATGTAAATCTGCCGGTTGTATCATTTCTATACTTTGCATGTGGTTAGCACACGTAGTTGTTAGACCCTTCAAGGATCTATATCTGAATTTCTCACCTTCAGTTTATTTCAATCAATATCACATATATACAGTTTGGAGCTCATTTGTTTATAGAAACTATTTTCATGGATACTCATTTGTAATATCCCATCATATGTACACTTCACACTCACTATGTCATGAATCATATGTACTTAATAAATGATTATCGTGATCATATAGTTTTGGATTACTCGATCATCCTCTATAGCGATTAGTTTGATCAGGACTTTGCGCACAGCTCTCCCTCTTTTGTTTAGGGTTCCTCAGTTGATCAAATATAGAATCCAAGTGACAGCTTAACAACATACTGTACTATCCATTGTTTATTCAACTGCAATTAAAATAATTTAGAAGCCAAAGTCAGTTTCTGATGAAAACTGATCTAAGACTCTGAACCTCTAAAAAGTGATTACAGTTGATTCTGAGTTGAACACATTCACATGATGAACTAACTATATCTATTATCACTAAAATAATTCAGAGCCATATCACTTTCTTATGAAAATTAATCTAAGACTCTGAACCTCTAAAATAAAGTGTCTTGTGAATAAAAATTTATATTCCATATCATCGGTATATATATTATGATTTTCTCTAACAATACTCTGTAAACTCCATCTTACACATATTACTCTGACGTTTGTATTAGTATCCTAAACTTTTAGGATCAAGACTTCATATATAGCCAAATGTCACATTCTTATACACCCTCGGTTTTTCAAATATGAATTACAAGTGAGAGTTCAGCAGATTCACACTGTCTCACACTGTCAAGTAACTATATCTACTATCACTAAAATAATTCAGAAGCCAAAGTCAGTTTCAGACATAAATTAATCTAATACTGTAAAGTTTCAACTGTAACATCTCTATGAATTAAAATCATTATTTTAGATCGCTTATCTGAGTTTTGTGATTTTCCATCGAATCACAACTTATCAATCAGATCTTTCATGTTTACCAAAGTACTATACTTGCCTATTTAGGATTATATACTTCAAACAAGGTCTTTCACTCTTGTTTATACACTCTGGGTTTTTCATATCTAAGTTACTAGAGACAGTTGGACATATTTACTAATCAACTAACTATGTCAATTAACAATTAAAATAATTCAGAAACCAATATCAGTTTCTGCCAACATTTAATTTCTGCAACATTACACTAAATTTTTCTGTGAATTAAAACTTAAACTTTATATCATTTATGCATTTATTAGGATTTCTTCATACAATGAGGCTCTATTAACAAGATCTTACAACATTTACTCATAATTTTTGCCAAAGTACTATTTTAATTCATGAAACTCATCTATGCTTTTCAATTAAATCACTCAATTTTTCACTATGGATTATTGACATCCTTCTCTGTCTTTTCAAGTATTAAAGATTAACATGTATCTTAAAGATTCCTCAGAATTACATGAGTTTAAACCCTACGCTATTTGCATATGATATTTCATGTTCATGTCTAACCCTCAAACTTAAATGGACATGTGCTATCGTTCTGATATCTTGCATATGGTCAAGATAACCAAGTTGAACGTGCTTTATATTTGAATTTAGTTCCAATATAAAATCAATCTATCTGTATACTGTCTCCATGTTCGGTTTTCCTATGTACCATTTAATATGAATTGTTTTGTAGACTATACTTGAGTATATCCTTCCATGTATTCCCTTCTTATAATACTCGAGGTACTGACTTCTCATATGTCACATTGCATCTTTCTTTTCCATTTGATCATATGTATAACTTTATGAAGAGTTTAAAGGAGTCCAACTTGATAAAGTATTACATGATTCAAATAATTCGAACACGCTCCGTTTCAATGCTCAACCTGATTTATTCTATCAATCATTTATCCTCCATACGTGAGTTTTTTCAGTGTCCAGAACAAACTGAATATTAATCATGTTGAGTTATAAAGTCCAGCTTGACTACTACATACTATATGTGTAGGTGAATCAAAATATGTATTAATCTGAATATAATTACTATATGTGTTTATATTCATAGTTTATACATATAGTTTGATATACATTTGGTTTTAATTGATTAACCTTACTTCTCCTAACAGATACAAGAAGATACTTCTCAAAGTGACTTATGATATTCTTACACGAATTTATGTCTTTAAACCTTAAGCTACTCATAATATCTGTTCATTTCTAACCCTATATAACTTAAATACACATGTAGTGTCATTTTTATTTACGTGTCACACTTTAATTTTCTTTATATATCAAATGGTTTATGCATCTGATCTGACTTTCGTCAAATAATAGCATTATATTCATTTCATCTTATTATGTTGAGCAGTACGAGGATTCATGACTTACATCTCAGCTGTTAACGTCAACAACCCTTAACCCTCAACTGATAATGTTCTCCATTCTTGATTCATTTATCTTGCAGTAGCATTGAACACCTATGTTTTTTAAACTTTACTCAAGCGAACAACCACTAATATTTTCTGTACTCCCTTGGTTTTTTGTTGTTGTCTTTAATCTATGTCTTGAATATTTTAATAACTTCACTAGTCTAATATATACAAAAGAATTTGGTATAAGTTAGATTCTAGTGAGCAACTTTACTTGTTCTCTCAATAGAAAAAAAATCACAAGAAATTCACATCAACTTGACTTAGATGACAATAATATTACGGTTCAATTACTCATGGGAAGTCCTAGACAATAATAAAGTTAAGTTTGAACTTCAACTTTTGTGTTCTCGTGTTGTTAAAACTCTATAGTATCAAACTTTAATTTCTTTATATATTCTGATGTTTCGTCAAATAATACCCATTATATCAATTTAATCTTATTATATCAAAGTAGTATCATGATTCATGATTTTCTCTTCTCTTAACGTCAACAACCCTCAACTGATAATTTTCTTCATTCTTGATTTATTTATCTTACAATAGCATTTAAGATCATGCTTTTTAAACTTTAATCCAATTTATTATTGGATGTATTGTATTATGTTAAAGTACTGATACTTCGTACTCGTCATTACATCTTCCATTAACTCATATAAATGTTGATTCAAAGTTTAAATAAAATATGATCTCTATATCTCTATCAAGCGAACAGCCACTAATATTTTCTCTACTCTCTTGGCTTTTCCTATTGACTTTGACCATATGTACTGAAGTTCATCTTTATACGTATCATTACAATTTTCTCTTTTCTCGTATAGTAGTTTATTCATTGTTAAAAACAAGCAAGATCTTGATATAGGTTTGAAAATCAAGTCCAGCTTAACTACTATATTCAAAAGAGTTTGATATATATTCACTTTTAATGAGTCGCTTATCCTATCAAATACAACAACTTAAAGATCAAGACTTGTCTCACTCAGATGTCATTAGAAATGTCATTTAGATGGTTTCTGACCCTTTTACACTGGAAACATTCCTCTGAAGTATAAACCGTAGATATTCATAGTGTTCATTCCTAACCCTAGAACCCTATTCATACACATGTAGTATCAATTTAATATCAGATGTTTTTGAAACTTGTGGTACCATATTGTAACCCTACATCTTTCTCTTTTTGGTTTATCATGTAGAACTTGGTTTCAAAATATTTAACAAATATAAGTAGAATTAGTTGATTAAGTATTACATGATTCAAATAATTAGAACACGCTCCGTTTCAATGCTCAACATGATTTATTCTATCAATCATTTATCCTCCATACGTGAGTTTTTTCAGTGTTCAGAACAGATTGAATATTAATCATGTTGAGTTATAAAGTCCAGCTTGACTACTACATACTATATGTGTAGGTGAATCTAAATATGTCTTAATCTGAATATAATTACTATATGTGTTTATATTCATAGTTTATACATATAGTTTGATATACATTTGGTTTTAATTGATTAACCATACTTCTCCTAACAGATACAAGAAGATACTTCTCAAAGTGACTTATGATATTCTTACACGAATTTATGTCTTTAAACCTTAAGCTACTCATAATATCTGTTCATTTCTAACCTTATAACTTAAATACACATGTAGTGTCATTTTTATTTACGTGGCACGTATGTATAGTAGTTAAGCTGGACTTGATTCATAAATCTCACCATAAATCTCTTGGATAACAATAAGATGATATTTCACTAATGAGAAGTTTACAACAATAAATAGTTAGGCCTCACCTTTATCTTTTGTATTTTCTTGTTCGTAAGACTCTAGATTATCAAACTAAAATTCCATTTATATACTAAATCGTGTCTTAGGTTTCATCAAATAATACCATTATATTAATTTACATCTTATAGGTTTTAACTATTACTTAGACTGTTTACCGAAGTTCTACCTTAATTCATGACATTCATCTCTTCACTTCACGAATATAACCCTCAACTGATAACCTCTCTCCGGGAAAATTTACTTATTAAGCTTTTCTGACCCTAAAACTTAAATACATAATCCCAATAGCGTTCTGATATGTGCATATGGTCAATCTACACATGGTTCAATTTCTAAATTTAAATAACTTGACAATTATTCTAAATATATTTTATATTCACTTAACTGAATATCACATGTAGTCCATCATATATACTTCATATACCTTCAGGCTAGATCTTAAAGACACATGTAATGTCGGTTTAATATTTTGGATATGGTCATCTATACACCAATTAAAGCTATATATTTATACATCTGGTAACATATAAGGATTTCAATAAGGAAATCAACTTGAACATAAGTTGTATTCTGTTTTCCATGTTTTATTGTTCCATTTAATACCGAGATGTTTTTGAAACTTTACTCCAAGATATAGATCCCATTATTACACAGATACTTCTTACTTTTCATTCTCTGCATGTAGTAGTTCATACTATATGTCTTTCTATGTAGATTTACTATCAATGATAGATGTTTGAGAAACTTTACCCTTGAATGTATTCTTTTAAAATACATTGATAAGAAGATATACTTGTCATGACTTTTATATATGTATATAAGGTTATATCTTTCTTTCTCATACTTGACTAAAACAAATGAAAGGTATTTAGGTTGAATTATCAAGTCCAACTTGACAACTACATATTAAGTATAGTAGTAGATTATTTACATCACGAGAGTTAGGTATATCTTAGGTTTTAATGACAAGCAGTACTTATTCTATCGACTCAAGAAAATCGCACCAATATCACTTAGAGGATAGTAATGCGATGGTACTGTTTGCAACTACAGTATATTTAATTCTCAACTTCATTTTTGAATTCTCTTGATTTAAGACTGACTCTCTATAGTATCAAACTTTAGTTGTTTGTGAATTAATATTATATGTAAGATAGTTTATGACTTTTCATCAATAAGACCATCTTAATTTGTTCTTAGAGTTTAATTCAGCCTTAGTACCAAAGTACTATAATCTGATATACATTGGTTCTTGATTAAGAACCTTTCCTAATAATTGATGATATTCTTTTTGGATATTATCATATATACACCAGTTCAAGATATACATAGGGTAACATATAAAGATTTGAATAATAAAATCAATCTGAATAAAAGTTGTATTCTGTTTTCCATGGTTCACTGTTTCATGTACATTTAATACCCAGATGTATTTTAAATTAGAAACTCTACTCGAAAATATCCATTCCATTATGACACTAATACTTAAAACTTGTCATGCTCTGCATGTAGTAACTAATACTGTAAGTTTTTGATGTAGCATTTACTATCAATGATATATATTTTAGAAACTTTATTCCAATATACTCTTGGATGTATTGTTTTACGATACATCAAAGAATATACTCGTCATGAATATCACTTAGGACCCTTTTGTAATAACTGGTAATGTTCTTTTTGGATGTTATCATATATACACCAGTTCAAGATATATATAGAGTAAAGATTTGAATAATAAAATCAACCTGAATATAAGTTGTATTCTGTTTTCCATGGTTCAGTGTTTCATGTAAGGTTTAATACCCAGATGTTTTTTAAATTAGAAACTCTACTCGAAGATATCCATTCCATTATGGCACTGATACTTAAAACTTGTCATGCTCTGCATGTAGTAATTTGATACTGTATTTTTTTATGTAGCATTTACTATCAATGATATATATTTTAGAAACTTTACTCCAATATACTCTTGGATGTATTGTTTCACGATTCATCCAAAGATATACTCTCCATTATGAAAATGATACGTAATACTTGTCATGCTTTGCATGTAGTAATTAATACTGTGTATTTTTTGTGTAGCATTTACTATCAATGATATATATTTTAGAAACTTTACTCCAATATACTCTTGTTGTATTGTTTTACGATACATCAAAGGATATACTCGTCATGAACTTTCTATGCAACATTATATCTTTCTTTTTCGTGTTTGACTAGAACAAATAGAAGGTAGATTTAGGCTGAATTATTGAGTCTACATTGACAACTAAATACTAAATACTATGTGTAGTAGTAGATTATATATATTACGAGAGGTTTGTATATCTTAGGTTGAAATATCCTTTATTCTATCTATTCAAGAAACTTAGATGAAACTTAGACGACAATAATATGATGGTCTTGTTTGCAACTATGTTATAGTTCTCATCTTCATCTTTGTATTAGAAGTTTTATTCAGACTTAGTACCAATTTACTACCAAAGTACTATCTTAACTCATGACTTGCATCTCTTCTCTTCGAGAACATTAACAACCATGTACATCTCTAAGTACTAAGTACTTTTCTGATCTGCATAGTAGAATACATAAAACACATTATCTTGTTTATCAACATTTTAGTGGCAGATTTACCAACAATGAGTTAAATTGAGTTTGAATTATCCTCCCAACTATTTCATCAAATACAAGAAATTCTACTCATCAAATATCACTCAAGATCTATTTGCAATAACTGGTAAACTCACAAGTATATTCATGAGTTTATAAGATAATATTTCGTTCTAACCCTAAAATACACAAGCCCAATAACGTTTTGATGTTTTGCATATGATCAGTCTAAACAAGTTCGTGCATCTCAACGTTAAAATAATATAACCAATCCAAATGTCTAGATGCGGGGATATTATCATATACATATATTCCACATAACAACTTTCATGTTTCATTCTAGCATATTACATATTAGCTTGATTCAAGGTTTTAATTAAGTCGAAATATCAAGTCTAGCTTCACTACTACGACTACAAATAATGAAACGGTCTTATTGACAGTATAAGTACGGATGATCATTAAAACTAAACGGGTATCTCACTATCTTATATACGCAGTACTTTCAAAATAACTAGGTGCTAAAATAATACAATATCTATTTTTTCCACCTACTATCATATAACTTAGAAGATAATGTGCATGGATCTCTACGTCGAGAAGAAAATTCATTATTAATTACTTTGTAGAAATAGCTGTTAGAAAAACAGTGTTGTCTATATGGAAAGAATTATCCAAATGGGTTTAGTACTAAATGAAGATAACATATTTCTAAAAGACAAGTTTGAGATAAAACAACCCGTTAGAACATCTACATATTCTATTAATATTAGAGACTTAAAATAAAGACAAGTCAACTTATAAATTCTCTCTCCTTGAGAATAATAACGATGTAAAATTGGTTAAACTTTTGGTGATATAATATCTTACTTATTCTGATATTATATCACCAAAATATGACACTTAGATGACAATCATATGATGGTCTTGTTTGCAGCAATAGTATATTTAGTTCTCATCCTCCTCTTTGTATTCTCTTGATGTTAGACTCTATAATATCAAACTTGAGTTATGTGTGAACTAATATGCATATATCAGATCGTTTGCGATTTCCACCTGTAAGATCATCTTGAATTCACTAAAATAATAAAATATATTATTTAGCACCTCCTAACATAAGCGACCTCAAGTATAACTTAGAAGATAATGTGCATGGATCTTGTGCATGGATCTTTATGTAATCTGGTTATCAAGAAGAAAATCCATCACTAATTACATTGAAGATCTCGCTGTTAGAAAATATACCCAAACTCGTATTCACCACCAATTTCGTTTATCCACCCTTTATCCGATCTTAGGTATATCATTGATAAGATGATAGATAATTAAAATAAAGAAATTCAACTTATAAGTTCTCTTTCCTCGAGAATAATTACGGTATACAATTAGCAGATCTTTTGGTGATATAATATCTTACTTATTCGTCATTACTTTGTAGACATCGCTGTAAGAAAATATGTATGAATACAATTATCAAAATATATATTTTTACTAAATGAATAAGATATGTTTATGAAAGATAAACTAAAATTAAAACTACTCATTAGATCATCTCGTTATTATGCATGCAGCATATTTATTACCACTAAATGAATGGTTCTGATCTTTACTGTACATTTTAGCACATATATAGATTATTGATAAAATCATGGAGAATATAAATGCAGATAAATAAATTTATAAGTTCTCTCGCCCCGAAAATAATTATGGTTCGAAGTATAAAA
>JAYKYS010000252.1:0-10000 GCA_036924285.1 Asterella californica | reverse complement strand
TACGGGCCAACTACCGTTAGTCATGACTATCTTTGGCCCAAGTTCTCGGAAAGCGATTCTGAAGCCATTTAGGCATTACAAAAGGATAAAAGAGTACCCTTACTCCTCCATTTTGGGTACGAACCGCCTCGTTAATCATTCCAGGGTAAGGCTAAGTAAAATACTTGCGATTTCTAGTGGGAAATAAATACAACACACCCCCTTTCAGCTTTAATCTTTTCAATCCCGTGTTTCTCCTTTGTTTCCTTCTGCTCTCTTAATTTATTTGTTCCTTGTATCATGTATTATGTGTTATATTTGATTTTTCCCATGCTTTTTTTACATATTCCCTTCTTCTTGTTTCCTTCTTAAATATTTCCGGTACATTAGAGGAACAAATTATTACTATTGCTTCTACTTTTAAATATTTCCTTATTACGAACTTAATGCTTTATTCAATCTACTGCTTTGCTTTTATTATTGCATCGACTTTGTTATTGCTATAACTTTGTACTATTTCCTTCTACGAATTTCTCAAATTCCAGAGGAATAATTTCAACTATTTGTTGCTAATACCTTTTCAGTATTTCCTTCTACGCTTTCTCAGAAAAATAAATTGAACCGTCTTCTTCACTTTTTAGGTTGCTATAACTTTATCTTTGTTAAAACATCTCCTTTAATATTTCCTTATACGAACTAGGCTCGCACTTACTCGCGAAACAATTAGCTTCGAGGGGTTCGAGCATTGTTCATCCTCCTCCTCTCGATATTTATGATTTGTTAATGTTGCTGCGGCTCTGATATCCCATTCCTTTGACGAAAACGCAAATAATGATTTGGCCCAGGGGCCTTTAAGCCTTAATTTAAAGACCCCATGTAACTATTTTCGTGGAGCCCGATGGAATATTCTTTCCCGATTGTGTCCTACGGCTCCCGATAGAGCGATGCTTTCATGCTGCGACGGCTCCCGATATTAAATTCTTTGATTTCAACGCAAAGTACGATTTAATTATAACTATTTTTCCTGGAGGCCGATGGTTTAATTTTCCATGATGGTTTCTTCCTCCTCCCGATATTAATTAAGTTGATTTTTCCCCTTGCTTTTCAGAGGGACCCTAATTTAACTAACCCTATTAATTATTTGCCTACAACTTAGGGTGAATAAATTATTGCTATTGCTTATTTATTATTTCTTTCTACGCTATTTTCGGAACAATCAATCAAACCGTTTGCTTCACTTTATTACTATACCTTTAACTTTAAATATTTCCCTTTAACGAACTTCTCCGGTTTAATCCCATCCCTTTTAATTCAAAATATTTCCCTTTCCACTGAACTTGATTCATATTTAGGCCCGTTTTACTCCCGAAACAATTACTCAGAGGGATCAAGTCAAGTCCCTTTTGAAATTCCCCCTCCTCCCGAATATTAGCGATGGTTTAGTGTCGCGACGGGCTCATGAAATTAAATTCCATACGCTTCAACGCAAAAGTACGATTTAATTCAGGGGCTTCAAGCATTAATTCTTACTCGGCCGTAACTATTTCCGTGGACCCGATGGTTTCCTTCTCCTCCGATGTTTGGGGTTGCTTTAATTTTGTGACATGATCCCGAAATTCAATTCCGTTGACTTCAACGTAAATAACGATTAATTCAGTGCCTTTAGGCCGATTTTTTTTACTCGACGTAACTATTCCGGTGCCGATGGTTTTCCTCCTCCTCCCGATTCATTAATGTTGCGGAGGCTCTCCCGATATTCCATTCCGATGACTTCAACGCAAAGTATGATTTAATTCAGAGGCCTTTAAGCCTACATTTTTTACCCGATGGTAACTATTCCGGTGCCGATGGTTTTCCTCCTCCTCCCGATTCATTAATGTTGCGACGGCTCCCGATATCTTATTCCGACTACTTCAACGCAAAGTATGATTTTATTCAGGGCCTTTAAGCTAAATTTTAGACTCGATGTAACTATTCCCGTGTATTTGATAATGTAAGCGATGGTTTACGATAATGTAGCGATAATGTAGCGATGGTTTACTTTTCCCCGGTGGTTTATTGTCTCGCGGAGTTGATTTTTTCTATGAAATTCTCCATCATCGATAAACATTATTCCTCCCTCGACTTTTACCTAAACCATGTTCATGCCTCAACAACTGGCTATTATAAACTGGATACCACCATTTGCAGCGTGATGCGGTCATACCAGGGCCACGCCACAGATCCCATCAGAACTCTGCAGTTAAATGCCCTTGGGCCGGAATAGTACTGGGATGGGTGACCTCCCGGGAAGTCCCGGTGCTGCATCCAATTCTTTTTTCCTTTTTTTTACGAATTAATTCTTTGGCAATCGAACAAATATATTACGCTGCCAGGCACTAAACTAATTAATTACTCGTGGACTAATGTTCTTTTCATTTTTGGACGTGAATTGATTCTTTGGTACTGAATAAATTAATTGCTCGTATGTATGTCTGTTTTTCTTTCTTCCAGCATAAAATAACCTTGAATACGGAACCCATTAGTTTATCATAATAAATCCAAATACCGTAGTACATATTTCATTACTCTATGTGACGTTGATCTATGTCACCCCTTACTTATTCATAATACATCCAAATACCGTAGTACTTCTTCCATTACTCTATATCACTTCGATCTAAGAACCCATTACTTATTCATAATACATCCAAATACCGTAGTACTTCTTCCATTACTCTATATCACTTCGATCTAAGAACCCATGTACATATTCATAATACATCCAAATACCGTAGTACTTCTTTCATTACTCTATGTCACTTTTAACCCATTAGTCTTTCATAGCAACCCATTAGATATACATAATAAACCCAAATATTGGACTGGCTGGTCCAGTAACCTTGAATAACCTTGAATATGGAACCCATTAGTTTACATAATAAATCCAAATACCGTAGTACTTCTTTCGTTACTCTATGTGACGTTGATCTATGTCACCCATTACTTATTCATAATACATCCAAATACCGTAATACTTCTTCCATACCCTATATCATTTCGATCTAAGTAACCCATTACTTATTCATAATACATCCAAATACCGTAGTACTTCTTTCATTACTCTATGTAACTTCGATCTCTTTAACCCATTAGTCTTTCATAGCAACCCATTAGATATACATAATAAACCCAAATATTGGGACACTTTTTCCATTACTCCATGTAAGTTGTTGTATTTAAACTTTTCTTGTTCTATTTACACCTATTTACTACTTGTGTACTTAAAATACATGTATCCGCAATTGTCAAAGAGTTTATCATGTTTGCCTATTACGTTTCAAATGTCACTTAACACCCCTTCATAAAAAGTGTGAGCAAAAAATTGATGGTGGAGGGTTTAACTTTTCTTAAGAACAAACTTGGTCCTTCTTTGCTTCTTTCCGCGTATATGTAAATCTGCCGGTTGTATCATTTCTATACTTTGCATGTGGTTAGCACACGTAGTTGTTAGACCCTTCAAGGATCCATATCTGAATTTCTCACCTTCAGTTTATTTCAATCAATATCACATATATACAGTTTGGAGCTCATTTATTTTATAGAAACTATTTTCATGGATACTCATTTGTAATATCCCATCATATGGACACTTCACACTCACTATGTCATGAATCATATGTACTTAATAAATGATTATCGTGATCATATAGTTTTGGATTACTCGATCATCCTCTATAGCGATTAGTTTTGATCAGGACTGTGCGCACAGCTCTCCCTCTTTTGTTTAGGGTTCCTCAGTTGATCAAATATAGAATCCAAGTGACAGCTTAACAACATACTGTACTATCCATTGTTTATTCAACTGCAATTAAAATAATTTAGAAGCCAAAGTCAGTTTCAGATGAGAACTGATCTAAGACTCTGAACCTCTAAAAAGTGATTACAGTTGATTCTGAGTTGAACACATTCACATGATGAACTAACTATATCTATTATCACTAAAATAATTCAGAAGCCAATATCACTTTCTTATGAAAATTAATCTAAGACTCTGAACCTCTAAAATAAAGTGTCTTCTGAATAAAAATTTATATTCCATGTCATCGGTATATATATTATGATTTTCTCTAACAATACTCTGTAAACTCCATCTTACACATATTACTCTGACGTTTGTATTAGTATCCTAAACTTTTAGGATCAAGACTTCATATATAGCCAAATGTCACATTCTTATACACCCTCGGTTTTTCAAATATGAATTACAAGTGAGAGTTGAGCAGATTCACACTGTCAAGTAACTATATCTACTATCACTAAAATAATTCAGAAGCCAAAGTCAGTTTCAGACATAAATTAATCTAATACTGTAAAGTTTCAACTGTAACATCTCTATGAATTAAAATCATTATTTTAGATCGCTTATCTGAGTTTTGTGATTTTCCATCGAATCACAACTTATCAATCAGATCTTTCATGTTTACCGAAGTACTATACTTGCCTATTTAGGATTATATACTTCAAACAAGGTCTTTCACTCTTGTTTATACACTCTGGGTTTTTCATATCTAAGTTACTAGAGACAGTTGGACATATTTACTAATCAACTAACTATGTCAATTAACAATTAAAATAATTCAGAAACCAATATCAGTTTCTGCCAACATTTAATTTCTGCAACATTAAACTAAATTTTTCTGTGAATTAAAACTTGAACTTTATATCATTTATGCATTTATTAGGATTTCTTCATACAATGAGCCTCTATTAACAAGATCTTACAACATTTACTCATACTTTTGCCAAAGTACTATTTTAATTCATGGAACTCATCTATGCTTTTCAATTAAATCACTCAATTTTTCACTATGGATTATTGACATCCTTCTCTGTCTTTTCAAGTATTAAAGATTAACATGTATCTTAAAGATTCCTCAGAATTACATGAGTTTAAACCCTACGCTATTTGCATATGATATTTCATGTTCATGTCTAACCCTCAAACTTAAATGGACATGTGCTATCGTTCTGATATCTTGCATATGGTCAAGATAACCAAGTTGAACGTGCTTTATATTTGAATTTAGTTCCAATATAAAATCAATCTATTTGTATACTGTCTCCATGTTCGGTTTTCCTATGTACCATTTAAAATGAATTGTTTTGTAGACTATACTTGAGTATATCCTTCCATGTATTCCCTTCTTATAATACTCGAGGTACTGACTTCTCATATGTCACATTGCATCTTTCTTTTCCATTTGATCATATGTATAACTTTATGAAGAGTTTAAAGGAGTCCAACTTGATAAAGTATTACATGATTCAAATAATTCGAACACGCTCCGTTTCAATGCTCAACCTGATTTATTCTATCAATCATTTATCCTCCATACGTGAGTTTTTTCAGTGTCCAGAACAGATTGAATATTAATCATGTTGAGTTATAAAGTCCAGCTTGACTACTACATACTATATGTGTAGGTGAATCTAAATATGTATTAATCTGAATATAATTACTATATGTGTTTATATTCATAGTTTATACATATAGTTTGATATACATTTGGTTTTAATTGATTAACCATACTTCTCCTAACAGATACAAGAAGATACTTCTCAAAGTGACTTATGATATTCTTACACGAATTTATGTCTTTAAACCTTAAGCTACTCATAATATCTGTTCATTTCTAACCCTATATAACTAAAATGCACATATAGTGTCATTTTTATTTACGTGTAACACTTTAATCTTCTTTATATATCAAATGGTTTATGCATCTGATCTGACTTTCGTCAAATAATAGCATTATATTCATTTCATCTTATTATGTTGAGCAGTACGAGGATTCATGACTAACATCTCAGCTGTTAACGTCAACAACCCTTAACCCTCAACTGATAATGTTCTCCATTCTTGATTCATTTATCTTGCAGTAGCATTGAACACCTATGTTTTTAAACTTTACTCAAGCGAACAACCACTAATATTTTCTGTACTCCCTTGGTTTTTTGTTGTTGTCTTTAATCTATGTCTTGAATATTTTAATAACTTCACTAGTCTAATATATACAAAAGAATTTGGTATAAGTTAGATTCTAGTGAGTAACTTTACTTGTTCTCTCAATAGAAAAAAAATCACAAGAAATTCACATCAACTTGACTTAGATGACAATAATATTACGGTTCAATTACTCATGGGAAGTCCTAGACGATAATAAAGTTAAGTTTGAACTTCAACTTTTGTGTTCTCGTGTTGTTAAAACTCTATAGTATCAAACTTTAATTTCTTTATATATTCTGATGTTTCGTCAAATAATACCCATTATATCAATTTAATCTTATTATATCCAAGTAGTATCATGATTCATGATTTTCTCTTCTCTTAACGTCAACAACCCTCAACTGATAATTTTCTTCATTCTTGATTTATTTATCTTACAATAGCATTTAACATCATGCTTTTTAAACTTTAATCCAATTTATTATTGGATGTATTGTATTATGTTAAAGTACTGATACTTCGTACTCGTCATTACATCTTCCCTTTCCATTAACTCATATAAATGTTGATTCAAAGTTTAAATAAAATATGATCTCTATATCTCTTCCACTAATATTTTCTCTACTCTCTTGGCTTTTCCTATTGACTTTAACCATATGTACTGAAGTTCATCTTTATACGTATCATTACAATTTTCTCTTTTCTCGTATAGTAGTTTATTCATTGTTAAAAACAAGCAAGATCTTGATATAGGTTTGAAAATCAAGTCCAGCTTAACTACTATATTCAAAAGAGTTTGATATATATTCACTTTTAATGAGTCGCTTATCCTATCAAATACAACAACTTAAAGATCAAGACTGGTCTCACTCAGATGTCATTAGAAATGTCATTTAGATGGTTTCTGACCCTTTTACACTGGAAACATTCCTCTGAAGTATAAACCGTAGATATTCATAGTGTTCATTCCTAACCCTAGAACCCTATTCATACACATGTAGTATCAATTTAATATCAGATGTTTTTGAAACTTGTGGTACCATATTGTAACCCTACATCTTTCTCTTTTTGGTTTATCATGTAGAACTTGGTTTCAAAATATTTAACAAATATAAGTAGAATTAGTTGATTAAGTATTACATGATTCAAATAATTAGAACACGCTCCGTTTCAATGCTCAACATGATTTATTCTATCAATCATTTATCCTCCATACGTGAGTTTTTTCAGTGTTCAGAACAGATTGAATATTAATCATGTTGAGTTATAAAGTCCAGCTTGACTACTACATACTATATGTGTAGGTGAATCTAAATATGTCTTAATCTGAATATAATTACTATATGTGTTTATATTCATAGTTTATACATTTGGTTTTAATTGATTAACCATACTTCTCCTAACAGATACAAGAAGATACTTCTCAAAGTGACTTATGATATTCTTACACGAATTTATGTCTTTAAACCTTAAGCTACTCATAATATCTGTTCATTTCTAACCTTATATAACTTAAATACACATGTAGTGTCATTTTTATTTACGTGGCACGTATGTATAGTAGTTAAGCTGGACTTGATTCATAAATCTCACCATAAATCTCTTGGATAACAATAAGATGATATTTCACTAATGAGAAGTTTACAACAATAAATAGTTAGGCCTCACCTTTATCTTTTGTATTTTCTTGTTCGTAAGACTCTAGATTATCAAACTAAAATTTCATTTATATACTAAATCGTGTCTTAGGTTTCATCAAATAATACCATTATATTAATTTACATCTTATAGGTTTTAACTATTACTTAGACTGTTTACCGAAGTTCTACCTTAATTCATGACATTCATCTCTTCACTTCACGAATATAACCCTCAACTGATAACCTCTCTCCGGGAAAATTTACTTATTAAGCTTTTCTGACCCTAAAACTTAAATACATAATCCCAATAGCGTTCTGATATGTGCATATGGTCAATCTACACATGGTTCAATTTCTAAATTTAAATAACTTGACAATTATTCTAAATATATTTTATATTCACTTAACTGAATATCACATGTAGTCCATCATATATACTTCATATACCTTCAGGCTAGATCTTAAAGACACATGTAATGTCGGTTTAATATTTTGGATATGGTCATCTATACACCAATTAAAGCTATATATTTATACATCTGGTAACATATAAGGATTTCAATAAGGAAATCAACTTGAACATAAGTTGTATTCTGTTTTCCATGTTTTATTGTTCCATTTAATACCGAGATGTTTTTGAAACTTTACTCCAAGATATAGATCCCATTATTACACATATACTTCTTACTTTTCATTCTCTGCATGTAGTAGTTCATACTATATGTCTTTCTATGTAGATTTACTATCAATGATAGATGTTTGAGAAACTTTACCCTTGAATGTATTCTTTTAAAATACATTGATAAGAAGATATACTTGTCATGACTTTTATATATGTATATAAGGTTATATCTTTCTTTCTCATACTTGACTAAAACAAATGAAAGGTATTTAGGTTGAATTATCAAGTCCAACTTGACAACTACATATTAAGTATAGTAGTAGATTATTTACATCACGAGAGTTAGGTATATCTTAGGTTTTAATGACAAGCAGTACTTATTCTATCGACTCAAGAAAATCGCACCAATATCACTTAGAGGATAGTAATGCGATGGTACTGTTTGCAACTACAGTATATTTAATTCTCAACTTCATTTTTGAATTCTCTTGATTTAAGACTGACTCTCTATAGTATCAAACTTTAGTTGTTTGTGAATTAATATTATATGTAAGATAGTTTATGACTTTTCTCATCAATAAGACCATCTTAATTTGTTCTTAGAGTTTAATTCAGCCTTAGTACCAAAGTACTATAATCTGATATACATTGGTTCTTGATTAAGAACCTTTCCTAATAATTGATAATATTCTTTTTGGATATTATCATATATACACCAGTTCAAGATATACATAGGGTAACATATAAAGATTTGAATAATAAAATCAATCTGAATAAAAGTTGTATTCTGTTTTCCATGGTTCACTGTTTCATGTACATTTAATACCCAGATGTATTTTAAATTAGAAACTCTACTCGAAAATATCCATTCCATTATGACACTAATACTTAAAACTTGTCATGCTCTGCATGTAGTAACTAATACTGTAAGTTTTTGATGTAGCATTTACTATCAATGATATATATTTTAGAAACTTTATTCCAATATACTCTTGGATGTATTGTTTACGATACATCAAAGAATATACTCGTCATGAATATCACTTAGGACCCTTTTGTAATAACTGGTAATGTTCTTTTTGGATGTTATCATATATACACCAGTTCAAGATATATACAGAGTAAAGATTTGAATAATAAAATCAACCTGAATATAAGTTGTATTCTGTTTTCCATGGTTCAGTGTTTCATGTACGGTTTAATACCCAGATGTTTTTTAAATTAGAAACTCTACTCGAAGATATCCATTCCATTATGGCACTGATACTTAAAACTTGTCATGCTCTGCATGTAGTAATTTGATACTGTATTTTTTTATGTAGCATTTACTATCAATGATATATATTTTAGAAACTTTACTCCAATATACTCTTGGATGTATTGTTTCACGATTCATCCAAAGATATACTCTCCATTATGAAAATGATACGTAATACTTGTCATGCTTTGCATGTAGTAATTAATACTGTGTATTTTTTGTGTAGCATTTACTATCAATGATATATATTTTAGAAACTTTACTCCAATATACTCTTGTTGTATTGTTTTACGATACATCAAAGGATATACTCGTCATGAACTTTCTATGCAACATTATATCTTTCTTTTTCGTGTTTGACTAGAACAAATAGAAGGTAGATTTAGGCTGAATTATTGAGTCTACATTGACAACTAAATACTAAATACTATGTGTAGTAGTAGATTATATATATTACGAGAGGTTTGTATATCTTAGGTTGAAATATCCTTTATTCTATCTATTCAAGAAAC
>JAYKYS010000251.1:27500-42500 GCA_036924285.1 Asterella californica | reverse complement strand
TTATTATTATTATTATTATTATTATTATTACTACTACTCTGTTTGAACTCTAAAATTCTAACCCGCACGTGAGAACAAGGCTTTTTCTTTTCTTCTTTCTTTTGACCAAGTGTTGGAAGTGGGTGCCACGTGGACGCACGTGTGAGGGAAAACCTAGACCTCGAAAACGGCCATCTATACGGATTTTTCTTCTCGTGTGGAATTCCAATGCCACGTGGCCATACGTGTGGAAAGGTTTTCAAGAAATGTGAACCGTAATAAATCTACCACGTGGCACTCTCTCATTCGCAGTACTCCTTCATTTTTTAGGAGATGGAAATGAGTACCTCTTATGTACTCAGAAAATCCCTTTCCCTGAATGTTGGAAGTAGGGATGTTGCCACGTGTCAACACGTGAGGGTGCTCTTATATCGCCAGAATACTCGAAATTTATGCGGAAGTATGATTTCCGTCTAAATGTTGGGTTGGATGCCACGTGGACTTACGTGCGGAGTCCCACTCAATATCCCTTATTCTTTTGACACGTGGCAGTGTTCTGCCACTCATATCCAAACCTGGAATGGACAAAATGCCAACTTGCCACGTGGATTAGCCCGCAGGTGTGTCCGAACACAGAAAATGGCCAAGGTAAAAAGGAACACCAAATTCAATTATTTAAATATTATTCTTTTTTATTATTTCTAATTTTATTTATTTATCTCTTATTCATTTATTCATTCTTTAATTTTTATCTATTTATTCTTAATTTTTATCTATTTATTTATCTATTTACTCAATTAATTCAAATTTACCTGGTTCTTCTCTCTCATTGGGCCACGCCACACGTACGAAGGCGGGCTCTAACCTAGTTAGTACCGCTGGCAACCTCGTACGTACAGAGGCAACCACGGTCGGATGGGTTGTGGTTGTGGAGACCACACTGTCTCGGGTTGTGTTTCTCTGGATCATCCGCGGGACCAGCCAGACCGCCCGCCCTTTGGTTGGGAGACCACCCTTACACCCTCCACTACCCCAACCCATCCACCCGGAGGGAGGGTTGTGGGTTACGTGGTCCCAGATCTGATCTGCTCGCTGATCCATCAGAGACCCTACTTTACTCCAACCCCGCCCCGCCCCGCCCAGATCAACCCCAAAAAGGTATTGACTCTTAACTCCATCAAATGCCCAAAATGGTCCCATCTCTGATCCTTCCCTAAACCCTCGCCCCGACCAAAATTGATCCACGGCCGGTTCGATGGTCCCAGAATTGGTTCCAATACTCCAGGCTTCTCATGCCCGTGGTCCGACACTCGATGTACAAAGCATCTCTAGGCTGCTCGGGTTGCTGGCTCCAGAAAATGGTCCCGATGGTCCTCACCGGCTCGCCTAACTGCTTTAGCGACTAGTTAGTCTTGACTATCTTTAGCCCAAGTTCTCGGAAGGGTTCCGACAAGGAGAGAATGGTCCCGGTTGCCCTGTGCGTGGTCCGACAAATGGTCCCGGTGCGACACACGATGGCTCGATCTCGATCAGCGATGGGACCCGGATTACTTTTAACTACGGGCCAACTAGCCTTAGTCATGACTATCTTTAGCCCAAGTTTCCGGAAGGGTAACGAAGTTATGCTCCCGATAAAGACAGTGCTTAACTGTACTGGCCCGGTGTCCGACAAAGGCTCCCGATGCGAGAGATACCCCATTTGACCTTTAGCTACGGGCCAACTACCGTTAGTCATGACTATCTTTGGCCCAAGTTCTCGGAAAGCGATTCTGAAGCCATTTAGGCATTACAAAAGGATAAAAGAGTACCCTTACTCCTCCATTTTGGGTACGAACCGCCTCGTTAATCATTCCAGGGTAAGGCTAAGTAAAATACTTGCGATTTCTAGTGGGAAATAAATACAACACACCCCCTTTCAGCTTGTATCTTTTCAATCCCGTGTTTCTCCTTTGTTTCCTTCTGCTCTCTTAATTTATTTGTTCCTTGTATCATGTATTATGTGTTATATTTGATTTTTCCCATGCTTTTTTTACATATTCCCTTCTTCTTGTTTCCTTCTTAAATATTTCCGGTACATTAGAGGAACAAATTATTACTATTGCTTCTACTTTTAAATATTTCCTTATTACGAACTTAATGCTTTATTCAATCTACTGCTTTGCTTTTATTATTGCATCGACTTTGTTATTGCTATAACTTTGTACTATTTCCTTCTACGAATTTCTCAAATTCCAGAGGAATAATTTCAACTATTTGTTGCTAATACCTTTTCAGTATTTCCTTCTACGCTTTCTCAGAAAAATAAATTGAACCGTCTTCTTCACTTTTTAGGTTGCTATAACTTTATCTTTGTTAAAACATCTCCTTTTAATATTTCCTTATACGAACTAGGCTCGCACTTACTCGCGAAACAATTAGCTTCGAGGGGTTCGAGCAATTGTTCATCCTCCTCCTCTCGATATTTATGATTTGTTAATGTTGCTGCGGCTCTTGATATCCCATTCCTTTGACGAAAACGCAAATAATGATTTGGCCCAGGGGCCTTTAAGCCTTAATTTAAAGACCCCATGTAACTATTTTCGTGGAGCCCGATGGAATATTCTTTCCCGATTGTGTCCTACGGCTCCCGATAGAGCGATGCTTTCATGCTGCGACGGCTCCCGATATTAAATTCCTTTGATTTCAACGCAAAGTACGATTTAATTATAACTATTTTTCCTGGAGGCCGATGGTTTAATTTTCCATGATGGTTTCTTCCTCCTCCCGATATTAATTAAGTTGATTTTTCCCCTTGCTTTTCAGAGGGACCCTAATTTAACTAACCCTATTAATTAATTGCCTACAACTTAGGGTGAATAAATTATTGCTATTGCTTATTTATTATTTCTTTCTACGCTATTTTCGGAACAATCAATCAAACCGTTTGCTTCACTTTATTACTATACCTTTAACTTTAAATATTTCCCTTTAACGAACTTCTCCGGTTTAATCCCATCCCTTTTAATTCAAAATATTTCCCTTTCCACTGAACTTGATTCATAATTTAGGCCCGTTTTTACTCCCGAAACAAATTACTCAGAGGGATCAAGTCAAGTCCCTTTTGAAATTCCCCCTCCTCCCGAATATTAGCGATGGTTTAGTGTCGCGACGGGCTCATGAAATTAAATTCCATACGCTTCAACGCAAAAGTACGATTTAATTCAGGGGCTTCAAGCATTAATTTCTTACTCGGCCGTAACTATTTCCGTGGACCCGATGGTTTCCTTCTCCTCCCGATGTTTGGGGTTGCTTTAATTTTGTGACATGATCCCGAAATTCAATTCCGTTGACTTCAACGTAAATAACGATTAATTCAGTGCCTTTAGGCCGAATTTTTTTACTCGACGTAACTATTCCGGTGCCGATGGTTTTCCTCCTCCTCCCGATTCATTAATGTTGCGGAGGCTCTCCCGATATTCCATTCCGATGACTTCAACGCAAAGTATGATTTAATTCAGAGGCCTTTAAGCCTACATTTTTTACCCGATGGTAACTATTCCGGTGCCGATGGTTTTCCTCCTCCTCCCGATTCATTAATGTTGCGACGGCTCCCGATATCTTATTCCGACTACTTCAACGCAAAGTATGATTTTATTCAGGGCCTTTAAGCTAAATTTTACACTCGATGTAACTATTCCCGTGTATTTGATAATGTAGCGATGGTTTACGATAATGTAGCGATAATGTAGCGATGGTTTACTTTTCCCCGGTGGTTTATTGTCTCGCGGAGTTGATTTTTTCTATGAAATTCTCCATCATCGATAAACATTATTCCTCCCTCGAACTTTTACCTAAACCATGTTCATGCCTCAACAACTGGCTATTATAAACTTGGATACCGCCATTTGCAGCGTGATGCGGTCATACCAGGGCCACGCCACCAGATCCCATCAGAACTCTGCAGTTAAATGCCCTTGGGCCGGAATAGTACTGGGATGGGTGACCTCCCGGGAAGTCCCGGTGCTGCATCCAATTCTTTTTTCCTTTTTTTTACGAATTAATTCTTTGGCAATCGAACAAATATATTACGCTGCCAGGCACTAAACTAATTAATTACTCGTGGACTAATGTTCTTTTCATTTTTGGACGTGAATTGATTCTTTGGTACTGAATAAATTAATTGCTCGTATGTATGTCTGTTTTTCTTTCTTCCAGCATAAAATAACCTTGAATACGGAACCCATTAGTTTATCATAATAAATCCAAATACCGTAGTACATATTTCATTACTCTATGTGACGTTGATCTATGTCACCCCTTACTTATTCATAATACATCCAAATACCGTAGTACTTCTTCCATTACTCTATATCACTTCGATCTAAGAACCCATTACTTATTCATAATACATCCAAATACCGTAGTACTTCTTCCATTACTCTATATCACTTCGATCTAAGAACCCATTACATATTCATAATACATCCAAATACCGTAGTACTTCTTTCATTACTCTATGTCACTTTTAACCCATTAGTCTTTCATAGCAACCCATTAGATATACATAATAAACCCAAATATTGGACTGGCTGGTCCAGTAACCTTGAATAACCTTGAATATGGAACCCATTAGTTTATCATAATAAATCCAAATACCGTAGAACTTCTTTCGTTACTCTATGTGACGTTGATCTATGTCACCCATTACTTATTCATAATACATCCAAATACCGTAATACTTCTTCCATTACCCTATATCATTTCGATCTAAGTAACCCATTACTTATTCATAATACATCCAAATACCGTAGTACTTCTTCCATTACTCTATATCACTTCGATCTAAGAACCCATTACATATTCATAATACATCCAAATACCGTAGTACTTCTTTCATTACTCTATGTCACTTTTAACCCATTAGTCTTTCATAGCAACCCATTAGATATACATAATAAACCCAAATATTGGACTGGCTGGTCCAGTAACCTTGAATAACCTTGAATATGGAACCCATTAGTTTATCATAATAAATCCAAATACCGTAGAACTTCTTTCGTTACTCTATGTGACGTTGATCTATGTCACCCATTACTTATTCATAATACATCCAAATACCGTAATACTTCTTCCATTACCCTATATCATTTCGATCTAAGTAACCCATTACTTATTCATAATACATCCAAATACCGTAGTACTTCTTTCATTACTCTATGTAACTTCGATCTCTTTAACCCATTAGTCTTTCATAGCAACCCATTAGATATACATAATAAACCCAAATATTGGACACTTTTTCCATTACTCCATGTAAGTTGTTGTATTTAAACTTTTCTTTGTTCTATTTACACCTATTTACTACTTGTGTACTTAAAATACATGTATCCGCAATTGTCAAAGAGTTTATCATGTTTGCCTATTACGTTTCAAATGTCACTTAACACCCCTTCATAAAAAGTGTGAGCAAAAAATTGATGGTGGAGGGTTTAACTTTTCTTAAGAACAAACTTGGTCCTTCTTTGCTTCTTTCCGCGTATATGTAAATCTGCCGGTTGTATCATTTCTATACTTTGCATGTGGTTAGCACACGTAGTTGTTAGACCCTTCAAGGATCCATATCTGAATTTCTCACCTTCAGTTTATTTCAATCAATATCACATATATACAGTTTGGAGCTCATTTATTTTATAGAAACTATTTTCATGGATACTCATTTGTAATATCCCATCATATGGACACTTCACACTCACTATGTCATGAATCATATGTACTTAATAAATGATTATCGTGATCATATAGTTTTGGATTACTCGATCATCCTCTATAGCGATTAGTTTTGATCAGGACTGTGCGCACAGCTCTCCCTCTTTTGTTTAGGGTTCCTCAGTTGATCAAATATAGAATCCAAGTGACAGCTTAACAACATACTGTACTATCCATTGTTTATTCAACTGCAATTAAAATAATTTAGAAGCCAAAGTCAGTTTCAGATGAAAACTGATCTAAGACTCTGAACCTCTAAAAAGTGATTACAGTTGATTCTGAGTTGAACACATTCACATGATGAACTAACTATATCTATTATCACTAAAATAATTCAGAAGCCAATATCACTTTCTTATGAAAATTAATCTAAGACTCTGAACCTCTAAAATAAAGTGTCTTCTGAATAAAAATTTATATTCCATGTCATCGGTATATATATTATGATTTTCTCTAACAATACTCTGTAAACTCCATCTTACACATATTACTCTGACGTTTGTATTAGTATCCTAAACTTTTAGGATCAAGACTTCATATATAGCCAAATGTCACATTCTTATACACCCTCGGTTTTTCAAATATGAATTACAAGTGAGAGTTGAGCAGATTCACACTGTCAAGTAACTATATCTACTATCACTAAAATAATTCAGAAGCCAAAGTCAGTTTCAGACATAAATTAATCTAATACTGTAAAGTTTCAACTGTAACATCTCTATGAATTAAAATCATTATTTTAGATCGCTTATCTGAGTTTTGTGATTTTCCATCGAATCACAACTTATCAATCAGATCTTTCATGTTTACCGAAGTACTATACTTGCCTATTTAGGATTATATACTTCAAACAAGGTCTTTCACTCTTGTTTATACACTCTGGGTTTTTCATATCTAAGTTACTAGAGACAGTTGGACATATTTACTAATCAACTAACTATGTCAATTAACAATTAAAATAATTCAGAAACCAATATCAGTTTCTGCCAACATTTAATTTCTGCAACATTAAACTAAATTTTTCTGTGAATTAAAACTTGAACTTTATATCATTTATGCATTTATTAGGATTTCTTCATACAATGAGCCTCTATTAACAAGATCTTACAACATTTACTCATACTTTTGCCAAAGTACTATTTTAATTCATGGAACTCATCTATGCTTTTCAATTAAATCACTCAATTTTTCACTATGGATTATTGACATCCTTCTCTGTCTTTTCAAGTATTAAAGATTAACATGTATCTTAAAGATTCCTCAGAATTACATGAGTTTAAACCCTACGCTATTTGCATATGATATTTCATGTTCATGTCTAACCCTCAAACTTAAATGGACATGTGCTATCGTTCTGATATCTTGCATATGGTCAAGATAACCAAGTTGAACGTGCTTTATATTTGAATTTAGTTCCAATATAAAATCAATCTATTTGTATACTGTCTCCATGTTCGGTTTTCCTATGTACCATTTAATATGAATTGTTTTGTAGACTATACTTGAGTATATCCTTCCATGTATTCCCTTCTTATAATACTCGAGGTACTGACTTCTCATATGTCACATTGCATCTTTCTTTTCCATTTGATCATATGTATAACTTTATGAAGAGTTTAAAGGAGTCCAACTTGATAAAGTATTACATGATTCAAATAATTCGAACACGCTCCGTTTCAATGCTCAACCTGATTTATTCTATCAATCATTTATCCTCCATACGTGAGTTTTTTCAGTGTCCAGAACAGATTGAATATTAATCATGTTGAGTTATAAAGTCCAGCTTGACTACTACATACTATATGTGTAGGTGAATCTAAATATGTATTAATCTGAATATAATTACTATATGTGTTTATATTCATAGTTTATACATATAGTTTGATATACATTTGGTTTTAATTGATTAACCATACTTCTCCTAACAGATACAAGAAGATACTTCTCAAAGTGACTTATGATATTCTTACACGAATTTATGTCTTTAAACCTTAAGCTACTCATAATATCTGTTCATTTCTAACCCTATATAACTAAAATGCACATATAGTGTCATTTTTATTTACGTGTAACACTTTAATTTTCTTATATATATCAAATGGTTTATGCATCTGATCTGACTTTCGTCAAATAATAGCATTATATTCATTTCATCTTATTATGTTGAGCAGTACGAGGATTCATGACTAACATCTCAGCTGTTAACGTCAACAACCATTAACCCTCAACTGATAATGTTCTCCATTCTTGATTCATTTATCTTGCAGTAGCATTGAACACCTATGTTTTTTAAACTTTACTCAAGCGAACAACCACTAATATTTTCTGTACTCCCTTGGTTTTTTGTTGTTGTCTTTAATCTATGTCTTGAATATTTTAATAACTTCACTAGTCTAATATATACAAAAGAATTTGGTATAAGTTAGATTCTAGTGAGTAACTTTACTTGTTCTCTCAATAGAAAAAAAATCACAAGAAATTCACATCAACTTGACTTAGATGACAATAATATTACGGTTCAATTACTCATGGGAAGTCCTAGACGATAATAAAGTTAAGTTTGAACTTCAACTTTTGTGTTCTCGTGTTGTTAAAACTCTATAGTATCAAACTTTAATTTCTTTATATATTCTGATGTTTCGTCAAATAATACCCATTATATCAATTTAATCTTATTATATCCAAGTAGTATCATGATTCATGATTTTCTCTTCTCTTAACGTCAACAACCCTCAACTGATAATTTTCTTCATTCTTGATTTATTTATCTTACAATAGCATTTAACATCATGCTTTTTAAACTTTAATCCAATTTATTATTGGATGTATTGTATTATGTTAAAGTACTGATACTTCGTACTCGTCATTACATCTTCCCTTTCCATTAACTCATATAAATGTTGATTCAAAGTTTAAATAAAATATGATCTCTATATCTCTTCCACTAATATTTTCTCTACTCTCTTGGCTTTTCCTATTGACTTTAACCATATGTACTGAAGTTCATCTTTATACGTATCATTACAATTTTCTCTTTTCTCGTATAGTAGTTTATTCATTGTTAAAAACAAGCAAGATCTTGATATAGGTTTGAAAATCAAGTCCAGCTTAACTACTATATTCAAAAGAGTTTGATATATATTCACTTTTAATGAGTCGCTTATCCTATCAAATACAACAACTTAAAGATCAAGACTGGTCTCACTCAGATGTCATTAGAAATGTCATTTAGATGGTTTCTGACCCTTTTACACTGGAAACATTCCTCTGAAGTATAAACCGTAGATATTCATAGTGTTCATTCCTAACCCTAGAACCCTATTCATACACATGTAGTATCAATTTAATATCAGATGTTTTTGAAACTTGTGGTACCATATTGTAACCCTACATCTTTCTCTTTTTGGTTTATCATGTAGAACTTGGTTTCAAAATATTTAACAAATATAAGTAGAATTAGTTGATTAAGTATTACATGATTCAAATAATTAGAACACGCTCCGTTTCAATGCTCAACATGATTTATTCTATCAATCATTTATCCTCCATACGTGAGTTTTTTCAGTGTTCAGAACAGATTGAATATTAATCATGTTGAGTTATAAAGTCCAGCTTGACTACTACATACTATATGTGTAGGTGAATCTAAATATGTCTTAATCTGAATATAATTACTATATGTGTTTATATTCATAGTTTATACATTTGGTTTTAATTGATTAACCATACTTCTCCTAACAGATACAAGAAGATACTTCTCAAAGTGACTTATGATATTCTTACACGAATTTATGTCTTTAAACCTTAAGCTACTCATATTATCTGTTCATTTCTAACCTTATATAACTTAAATACACATGTAGTGTCATTTTTATTTACGTGGCACGTATGTATAGTAGTTAAGCTGGACTTGATTCATAAATCTCACCATAAATCTCTTGGATAACAATAAGATGATATTTCACTAATGAGAAGTTTACAACAATAAATAGTTAGGCCTCACCTTTATCTTTTGTATTTTCTTGTTCGTAAGACTCTAGATTATCAAACTAAAATTCCATTTATATACTAAATCGTGTCTTAGGTTTCATCAAATAATACCATTATATTAATTTACATCTTATAGGTTTTAACTATTACTTAGACTGTTTACCGAAGTTCTACCTTAATTCATGACATTCATCTCTTCACTTCACGAATATAACCCTCAACTGATAACCTCTCTCCGGGAAAATTTACTTATTAAGCTTTTCTGACCCTAAAACTTAAATACATAATCCCAATAGCGTTCTGATATGTGCATATGGTCAATCTACACATGGTTCAATTTCTAAATTTAAATAACTTGACAATTATTCTAAATATATTTTATATTCACTTAACTGAATATCACATGTAGTCCATCATATATACTTCATATACCTTCAGGCTAGATCTTAAAGACACATGTAATGTCGGTTTAATATTTTGGATATGGTCATCTATACACCAATTAAAGCTATATATTTATACATCTGGTAACATATAAGGATTTCAATAAGGAAATCAACTTGAACATAAGTTGTATTCTGTTTTCCATGTTTTATTGTTCCATTTAATACCGAGATGTTTTTGAAACTTTACTCCAAGATATAGATCCCATTATTACACATATACTTCTTACTTTTCATTCTCTGCATGTAGTAGTTCATACTATATGTCTTTCTATGTAGATTTACTATCAATGATAGATGTTTGAGAAACTTTACCCTTGAATGTATTCTTTTAAAATACATTGATAAGAAGATATACTTGTCATGACTTTTATATATGTATATAAGGTTATATCTTTCTTTCTCATACTTGACTAAAACAAATGAAAGGTATTTAGGTTGAATTATCAAGTCCAACTTGACAACTACATATTAAGTATAGTAGTAGATTATTTACATCACGAGAGTTAGGTATATCTTAGGTTTTAATGACAAGCAGTACTTATTCTATCGACTCAAGAAAATCGCACCAATATCACTTAGAGGATAGTAATGCGATGGTACTGTTTGCAACTACAGTATATTTAATTCTCAACTTCATTTTTGAATTCTCTTGATTTAAGACTGACTCTCTATAGTATCAAACTTTAGTTGTTTGTGAATTAATATTATATGTAAGATAGTTTATGACTTTTCTCATCAATAAGACCATCTTAATTTGTTCTTAGAGTTTAATTCAGCCTTAGTACCAAAGTACTATAATCTGATATACATTGGTTCTTGATTAAGAACCTTTCCTAATAATTGATAATATTCTTTTTGGATATTATCATATATACACCAGTTCAAGATATACATAGGGTAACATATAAAGATTTGAATAATAAAATCAATCTGAATAAAAGTTGTATTCTGTTTTCCATGGTTCACTGTTTCATGTACATTTAATACCCAGATGTATTTTAAATTAGAAACTCTACTCGAAAATATCCATTCCATTATGACACTAATACTTAAAACTTGTCATGCTCTGCATGTAGTAACTAATACTGTAAGTTTTTGATGTAGCATTTACTATCAATGATATATATTTTAGAAACTTTATTCCAATATACTCTTGGATGTATTGTTTTACGATACATCAAAGAATATACTCGTCATGAATATCACTTAGGACCCTTTTGTAATAACTGGTAATGTTCTTTTTGGATGTTATCATATATACACCAGTTCAAGATATATACAGAGTAAAGATTTGAATAATAAAATCAACCTGAATATAAGTTGTATTCTGTTTTCCATGGTTCAGTGTTTCATGTACGGTTTAATACCCAGATGTTTTTTAAATTAGAAACTCTACTCGAAGATATCCATTCCATTATGGCACTGATACTTAAAACTTGTCATGCTCTGCATGTAGTAATTTGATACTGTATTTTTTTATGTAGCATTTACTATCAATGATATATATTTTAGAAACTTTACTCCAATATACTCTTGGATGTATTGTTTCACGATTCATCCAAAGATATACTCTCCATTATGAAAATGATACGTAATACTTGTCATGCTTTGCATGTAGTAATTAATACTGTGTATTTTTTGTGTAGCATTTACTATCAATGATATATATTTTAGAAACTTTACTCCAATATACTCTTGTTGTATTGTTTTTCGATACATCAAAGGATATACTCGTCATGAACTTTCTATGCAACATTATATCTTTCTTTTTCGTGTTTGACTAGAACAAATAGAAGGTAGATTTAGGCTGAATTATTGAGTCTACATTGACAACTAAATACTAAATACTATGTGTAGTAGTAGATTATATATATTACGAGAGGTTTGTATATCTTAGGTTGAAATATCCTTTATTCTATCTATTCAAGAAACTGAGATGAAACTTAGACGACAATAATATGATGGTCTTGTTTGCAACTATGTTATAGTTCTCATCTTCATCTTTGTATTAGAAGTTTTATTCAGACTTAGTACCAATTTACTACCAAAGTACTATCTTAACTCATGACTTGCATCTCTTCTCTTCGAGAACATTAACAACCATGTACATCTCTAAGTACTAAGTACTTTTCTGATCTGCATAGTAGAATACATAAAACACATTATCTTGTTTATCAACATTTTAGTGGCAGATTTACCAACAATGAGTTAAATTGAGTTTGAATTATCCTCCCAACTATTTCATCAAATACAAGAAATTCTACTCATCAAATATCACTCAAGACCTATTTGCAATAACTGGTAAACTCACAAGTATATTCATGAGTTTATAAGGTAATATTTCGTTCTAACCCTAAAATACACAAGCCCAATAACGTTTTGATGTTTTGCATATGATCAGTCTAAACAAGTTCGTGCATCTCAACGTTAAAATAATATAACCAATCCAAATGTCTAGATGCGGGGATATTATCATATACATATATTCCACATAACAACTTTCATGTTTCATTCTAGCATATTACATATTAGCTTGATTCAAGGTTTTAATTAAGTCGAAATATCAAGTCTAGCTTCACTACTACGACTACAAATAATGAAACGGTCTTATTGACAGTATAAGTACGGATGATCATTAAAACTAAACGGGTATCTCACTATCTTATATACGCAGTACTTTCAAAATAACTATGTGCTAAAATAATACAATATCTATTTTTTCCACCTACTATCATATAACTTAGAAGAAAATGTGCATGGATCTCTACGTCGAGAAGAAAATTCATTATTAATTACTTTGTAGAAATAGCTGTTAGAAAAACAGTGTTGTCTATATGGAAAGAATTATCCAAATGGGTTTAGTACTAAATGAAGATAACATATTTCTAAAAGACAAGTTTGAGATAAAACAACCCGTTAGAACATCTACATATTCTATTAATATTAGAGACTTAAAATAAAGACAAGTCAACTTATAAATTCTCTCTCCTTGAGAATAATAACGATGTAAAATTGGTTAAACTTTTGATGATATAATATCTTACTTATTCTGATATTATATCACCAAAATATGACACTTAGATGACAATCATATGATGGTCTTGTTTGCAGCAATAGTATATTTAGTTCTCATCCTCCTCTTTGTATTCTCTTGATGTTAGACTCTATAATATCAAACTTGAGTTATGTGTGAACTAATATGCATATATCAGATCGTTTGCGATTTCCACCTGTAAGATCATCTTGAATTCACTAAAATAATAAAATATATTATTTAGCACCTCCTAACATAAGCGACCTCAAGTATAACTTAGAAGATAATGTGCATGGATCTTTATGTAATCTGGTTATCAAGAAGAAAATCCATCACTAATTACATTGAAGATCTCGCTGTTAGAAAATATACCCAAACTCGTATTCACCACCAATTTCGTTTATCCACCCTTTATCCGATCTTAGGTATATCATTGATAAGATGATAGATAATTAAAATAAAGAAATTCAACTTATAAGTTCTCTTTCCTCGAGAATAATTACGGTATACAATTAGCAGATCTTTTGGTGATATAATATCTTACTTATTCGTCATTACTTTGTAGACATCGCTGTAAGAAAATATGTATGAATACAATTATCAAAATATATATTTTTACTAAATGAATAAGATATGTTTATGAAAGATAAACTAAAATTAAAACTACTCATTAGATCATCTCGTTATTATGCATGCAGCATATTTATTACCACTAAATGAATGGTTCTGATCTTTACTGTACATTTTAGCACATATATAGATTATTGATAAAATCATGGAGAATATAAATGCAGATAAATAAATTTATAAGTTCTCTCGCCCCGAAAATAATTATGGTTCGAAGTATAAAATTAATAGATTTCTTGGTGATGTAATATCATTCTTAACCCATCGTTTTATATTTTTCCAGGATTTTCTGTCTAATTATCAGTTGAAATTATATTCGGCTGATTAAACCGTCCCCATTTGACCTGAAATTTTCCCCTCGGGTAGCTCGAGAGTAGTCCTCACACCTAAAATTTATTTGAGCCAATTTCATCGAGCCACCTTCGAGATCTGGAGTGATCTGTACCCACGTGTAGGCAGTGGAGACTGTTTTAGTGAATCTGGGTCACTTATTCGTGAGCGAGAATTTAATCCATAAGCCAATGACCCTGAAATTCACCATGCACGTGCCCCAACTGAAAACAGTCCTTGTGAAAAAAGAATTAATGCATTCTGAATCTAAATGGCCGAGTTATCGCATTTTTGGTGCCGCACCCTTGAGGACTTAGCCGCTAGAATGAATCGGGTTGTGGTATAATTTTCGCGGACCAAAGAGGAGGGCGGGGCCGCCGTTCCCCAGAAGTATATATAAGGGAAGGGGGTTCCGTCGGCGAGCCACCCCCGGCGGGTGCGGCTGTCGCGTGCCCCGTAACCCGCGGGAGATGCATTGAAGGCTGTACCCTGTCTAGGCTCGTGTCTCTACGTGAGATCCGGGGGAGCCTGACAAGAAGGACTGTCAGACCCGCACGGTTCCATGAGTTGCAAGGGGTGAGTCCTCGATGGCCTTGGGGTTGACCATGCGGTCAACTCCCATGCCTCGGGAGTCTGCCGTGGTCTCGTTTCCCGAGTATGCAATGATTCGCGCAATGTTCTGGGAGTCTTTCGCGGTCTCCTTTTCCCGAGTATGCGTGTTCTGGGAGTCTGTCACGGTCTCCTTTTCCCGAGTATGCGTGTTCCCAGGGTCTGACGCGTCTGGGTTTTCTTCGGAATGTTCCTCTGTGGTTCATTTACTTAGCCGTTTTTGTAGAAAAATCGGGTTGT
>JAYKYS010000251.1:2500-17500 GCA_036924285.1 Asterella californica | reverse complement strand
CGGATTTTTCTTCTCGTGTGGAATTCCAATGCCACGTGGCCATACGTGTGGAAAGGTTTTCAAGAAATGTGAACCGTAATAAATCTACCACGTGGCACTCTCTCATTCGCAGTACTCCTTCATTTTTTAGGAGATGGAAATGAGTACCTCTTATGTACTCAGAAAATCCCTTTCCCTGAATGTTGGAAGTAGGGATGTTGCCACGTGTCAACACGTGAGGGTGCTCTTATATCGCCAGAATACTCGAAATTTATGCGGAAGTATGATTTCCGTCTAAATGTTGGGTTGGATGCCACGTGGACTTACGTGCGGAGTCCCACTCAATATCCCTTATTCTTTTGACACGTGGCAGTGTTCTGCCACTCATATCCAAACCTGGAATGGACAAAATGCCAACTTGCCACGTGGATTAGCCCGCAGGTGTGTCCGAACACAGAAAATGGCCAAGGTAAAAAGGAACACCAAATTCAATTATTTAAATATTATTCTTTTTTATTATTTCTAATTTTATTTATTTATCTCTTATTCATTTATTCATTCTTTAATTTTTATCTATTTATTCTTAATTTTTATCTATTTATTTATCTATTTACTCAATTAATTCAAATTTACCTGGTTCTTCTCTCTCATTGGGCCACGCCACACGTACGAAGGCGGGCTCTAACCTAGTTAGTACCGCTGGCAACCTCGTACGTACAGATGGCAACCACGGTCGGATGGGTTGTGGTTGTGGGAGACCACACTGTCTCGGGTTGTGTTTCTCTGGATCATCCGCGGGACCAGCCAGACCGCCCGCCCTTTGGTTGGGAGACCACCCTTACACCCTCCACTACCCCAACCCATCCACCCGGAGGGAGGGTTGTGGGTTACGTGGTCCCAGATCTGATCTGTCTCGCTGATCCATCAGAGACCCTACTTTACTCCAACCCCGCCCCGCCCCGCCCAGATCACCCCAAAAAGGTATTGACTCTTAACTCCATCAATGCCCAAAATGGTCCCATCTCTGATCCTTCCCTAAACCCTCGCCCCGACCAAAATTGATCCACGGCCGGTTCGATGGTCCCAGAATTGGTTCCAATACTCCAGGCTTCTCATGCCCGTGGTCCGACACTCGATGTACAAAGCATCTCTAGGCTGCTCGGGTTGCTGGGCTCCAGAAAATGGTCCCGATGGTCCTCACCGGCTCGCCTAACTGCTTTAGCGACTAGTTAGTCTTGACTATCTTTAGCCAAAGTTCTCGGAAGGGTTCCGACAAGGAGAGAATGGTCCCGGTTGCCCTGTGCGTGGTCCGACAAATGGTCCCGGTGCGACACACGATGGCTCGATCTCGATCAGCGATGGGACCCGGATTACTTTTAACTACGGGCCAACTAGCCCTTAGTCATGACTATCTTTAGCCCAAGTTTCCGGAAGGGTAACGAAGTTATGCTCCCGATAAAGACAGTGCTTAACTGTACTGGCCCGGTGTCCGACAAAGGCTCCCGATGCGAGAGATACCCATTTGACCTTTAGCTACGGGCCAACTACCGTTAGTCATGACTATCTTTGGCCCAAGTTCTCGGAAAGCGATTCTGAAGCCATTTAGGCATTACAAAAGGATAAAAGAGTACCCTTACTCCTCCATTTTGGGTACGAACCGCCTCGTTAATCATTCCAGGGTAAGGCTAAGTAAAATACTTGCGATTTCTAGTGGGAAATAAATACAACACACCCCTTTCAGCTTGTATCTTTTCAATCCCGTGTTTCTCCTTTGTTTCCTTCTGCTCTCTTAATTTATTTGTTCCTTGTATCATGTATTATGTGTTATATTTGATTTTTCCCATGCTTTTTTTTACATATTCCCTTCTTCTTGTTTCCTTCTTAAATATTTCCGGTACATTAGAGGAACAAATTATTACTATTGCTTCTACTTTTAAATATTTCCTTATTACGAACTTAATGCTTTATTCAATCTACTGCTTTGCTTTTATTATTGCATCGACTTTGTTATTGCTATAACTTTGGTACTATTTCCTTCTACGAATTTCTCAAATTCCAGAGGAATAATTTCAACTATTTGTTGCTAATACCTTTTCAGTATTTCCTTCTACGCTTTCTCAGAAAAATAAATTGAACCGTCTTCTTCACTTTTTAGGTGCTATAACTTTATCTTTGTTAAAACATCTCCTTTTAATATTTCCTTATACGAACTAGGCTCGCACTTACTCGCGAAACAATTAGCTTCGAGGGGTTCGAGCAATTGTTCATCCTCCTCCTCTCGATATTTATGATTTGTTAATGTTGCTGCGGCTCTTGATATCCCATTCCTTGACGAAAACGCAAATAATGATTTGGGGCCCAGGGGCCTTTAAGCCTTAATTTAAAGACCCCATGTAACTATTTTCGTGGAGCCCGATGGAATATTCTTTCCCGATTGTGTCCTACGGCTCCCGATAGAGCGATGCTTTCATGCTGCGACGGCTCCCGATATTAAATTCCTTTGATTTCAACGCAAAGTACGATTTAATTATAACTATTTTTCCTGGAGGCCGATGGTTTAATTTTCCATGATGGTTTCTTCCTCCTCCCGATATTAATTAAGTTGATTTTTCCCCTTGCTTTTCAGAGGGACCCTAATTTAACTAACCCTATTAATTAATTGCCTACAACTTAGGGTGAATAAATTATTGCTATTGCTTATTTATTATTTCTTTCTACGCTATTTTCGGAACAATCAATCAAACCGTTTGCTTCACTTTATTACTATACCTTTAACTTTAAATATTTCCCTTTAACGAACTTCTCCGGTTTAATCCCATCCCTTTTAATTCAAAATATTTCCCTTTCCACTGAACTTGATTCATAATTTAGGCCCGTTTTTACTCCCGAAACAAATTACTCAGAGGGATCAAGTCAAGTCCCCTTTTGAAATTCCCCCTCCTCCCGAATATTAGCGATGGTTTAGTGTCGCGACGGGCTCATGAAATTAAATTCCATACGCTTCAACGCAAAAGTACGATTTAATTCAGGGCTTCAAGCATTAATTTCTTACTCGGCCCGTAACTATTTCCGTGGACCCGATGGTTTCCTTCTCCTCCCGATGTTTGGGGTTGCTTTAATTTTGTGACATGATCCCGAAATTCAATTCCGTTGACTTCAACGTAAATAACGATTAATTCAGTGCCTTTAGGCCGAATTTTTTTTACTCGACGTAACTATTCCGGTGCCGATGGTTTTCCTCCTCCTCCCGATTCATTAATGTTGCGGAGGCTCTCCCGATATTCCATTCCGATGACTTCAACGCAAAGTATGATTTAATTCAGAGGCCTTTAAGCCTACATTTTTTACCCGATGGTAACTATTCCGGTGCCGATGGTTTTCCTCCTCCTCCCGATTCATTAATGTTGCGACGGCTCCCGATATCTTATTCCGACTACTTCAACGCAAAGTATGATTTTATTCAGGCCTTTAAGCTAAATTTTACACTCGATGTAACTATTCCCGTGTATTTGATAATGTAGCGATGGTTTACGATAATGTAGCGATAATGTAGCGATGGTTTACTTTTCCCCCGGTGGTTTATTGTCTCGCGGAGTTGATTTTTTTCTATGAAATTCTCCATCATCGATAAACATTATTCCCTCCCTCGAACTTTTACCTAAACCATGTTCATGCCTCAACAACTGGCTATTATAAACTTGGATACCGCCATTTGCAGCGTGATGCGGTCATACCAGGGCCACGCCACCAGATCCCATCAGAACTCTGCAGTTAAATGCCCTTGGGCCGGAATAGTACTGGGATGGGTGACCTCCGGGAAGTCCCGGTGCTGCATCCAATTCTTTTTCCTTTTTTTTTACGAATTAATTCTTTGGCAATCGAACAAATATATTACGCTGCCAGGCACTAAACTAATTAATTACTCGTGGACTAATGTTCTTTTCATTTTTGGACGTGAATTGATTCTTGGTACTGAATAAATTAATTGCTCGTATGTATGTCTGTTTTTCTTTCTTCCAGCATAAAATAACCTTTGAATACGGAACCCATTAGTTTATCATAATAAATCCAAATACCGTAGTACATATTTCATTACTCTATGTGACGTTGATCTATGTCACCCCCTTACTTATTCATAATACATCCAAAATACCGTAGTACTTCTTCCATTACTCTATATCACTTCGATCTAAGAACCCATTACTTATTCATAATACATCCAAATACCGTAGTACTTCTTCCATTACTCTATATCACTTCGATCTAAGAAACCCATTACATATTCATAATACATCCAAATACCGTAGTACTTCTTTCATTACTCTATGTCACTTTTAACCCATTAGTCTTTCATAGCAACCCATTAGATATACATAATAAACCCAAATATTGGACTGGCTGGTCCAGTAACCTTGAATAACCTTGAATATGGAACCCATTAGTTTATCATAATAAATCCAAATACCGTAGAACTTCTTTCGTTACTCTATGTGACGTTGATCTATGTCACCCATTACTTATTCATAATACATCCAAATACCGTAATACTTCTTCCATTACCCTATATCATTTCGATCTAAGTAACCCATTACTTATTCATAATACATCCAAATACCGTAGTACTTCTTCCATTACTCTATATCACTTCGATCTAAGAACCCATTACATATTCATAATACATCCAAATACCGTAGTACTTCTTTCATTACTCTATGTCACTTTTAACCCATTAGTCTTTCATAGCAACCCATTAGATATACATAATAAACCCCAAATATTGGACTGGCTGGTCCAGTAACCTTGAATAACCTTGAATATGGAACCCATTAGTTTATCATAATAAATCCAAATACCGTAGAACTTCTTTCGTTACTCTATGTGACGTTGATCTATGTCACCCATTACTTATTCATAATACATCCAAATACCGTAATACTTCTTCCATTACCCTATATCATTTCGATCTAAGTAACCCATTACTTATTCATAATACATCCAAATACCGTAGTACTTCTTTCATTACTCTATGTAACTTCGATCTCTTTAACCCATTAGTCTTTCATAGCAACCCATTAGATATACATAATAAACCCAAATATTGGACACTTTTTCCATTACTCCATGTAAGTTGTTGTATTTAAACTTTTCTTTGTTCTATTTACACCTATTTACTACTTGTGTACTTAAAATACATGTATCCGCAATTGTCAAAGAGTTTATCATGTTTGCCTATTACGTTTCAAATGTCACTTAACACCCCTTCATAAAAAGTGTGAGCAAAAAATTGATGGTGGAGGGTTTAACTTTTCTTAAGAACAAACTTGGTCCTTCTTTGCTTCTTTCCGCGTATATGTAAATCTGCCGGTTGTATCATTTCTATACTTTGCATGTGGTTAGCACACGTAGTTGTTAGACCCTTCAAGGATCCATATCTGAATTTCTCACCTTCAGTTTATTTCAATCAATATCACATATATACAGTTTGGAGCTCATTTATTTTATAGAAACTATTTTCATGGATACTCATTTGTAATATCCCATCATATGGACACTTCACACTCACTATGTCATGAATCATATGTACTTAATAAATGATTATCGTGATCATATAGTTTTGGATTACTCGATCATCCTCTATAGCGATTAGTTTTGATCAGGACTGTGCGCACAGCTCTCCCTCTTTTGTTTAGGGTTCCTCAGTTGATCAAATATAGAATCCAAGTGACAGCTTAACAACATACTGTACTATCCATTGTTTATTCAACTGCAATTAAAATAATTTAGAAGCCAAAGTCAGTTTCAGATGAAAACTGATCTAAGACTCTGAACCTCTAAAAAGTGATTACAGTTGATTCTGAGTTGAACACATTCACATGATGAACTAACTATATCTATTATCACTAAAATAATTCAGAAGCCAATATCACTTTCTTATGAAAATTAATCTAAGACTCTGAACCTCTAAAATAAAGTGTCTTCTGAATAAAAATTTATATTCCATGTCATCGGTATATATATTATGATTTTCTCTAACAATACTCTGTAAACTCCATCTTACACATATTACTCTGACGTTTGTATTAGTATCCTAAACTTTTAGGATCAAGACTTCATATATAGCCAAATGTCACATTCTTATACACCCTCGGTTTTTCAAATATGAATTACAAGTGAGAGTTGAGCAGATTCACACTGTCAAGTAACTATATCTACTATCACTAAAATAATTCAGAAGCCAAAGTCAGTTTCAGACATAAATTAATCTAATACTGTAAAGTTTCAACTGTAACATCTCTATGAATTAAAATCATTATTTTAGATCGCTTATCTGAGTTTTGTGATTTTCCATCGAATCACAACTTATCAATCAGATCTTTCATGTTTACCGAAGTACTATACTTGCCTATTTAGGATTATATACTTCAAACAAGGTCTTTCACTCTTGTTTATACACTCTGGGTTTTTCATATCTAAGTTACTAGAGACAGTTGGACATATTTACTAATCAACTAACTATGTCAATTAACAATTAAAATAATTCAGAAACCAATATCAGTTTCTGCCAACATTTAATTTCTGCAACATTAAACTAAATTTTTCTGTGAATTAAAACTTGAACTTTATATCATTTATGCATTTATTAGGATTTCTTCATACAATGAGCCTCTATTAACAAGATCTTACAACATTTACTCATACTTTTGCCAAAGTACTATTTTAATTCATGGAACTCATCTATGCTTTTCAATTAAATCACTCAATTTTTCACTATGGATTATTGACATCCTTCTCTGTCTTTTCAAGTATTAAAGATTAACATGTATCTTAAAGATTCCTCAGAATTACATGAGTTTAAACCCTACGCTATTTGCATATGATATTTCATGTTCATGTCTAACCCTCAAACTTAAATGGACATGTGCTATCGTTCTGATATCTTGCATATGGTCAAGATAACCAAGTTGAACGTGCTTTATATTTGAATTTAGTTCCAATATAAAATCAATCTATTTGTATACTGTCTCCATGTTCGGTTTTCCTATGTACCATTTAATATGAATTGTTTTGTAGACTATACTTGAGTATATCCTTCCATGTATTCCCTTCTTATAATACTCGAGGTACTGACTTCTCATATGTCACATTGCATCTTTCTTTTCCATTTGATCATATGTATAACTTTATGAAGAGTTTAAAGGAGTCCAACTTGATAAAGTATTACATGATTCAAATAATTCGAACACGCTCCGTTTCAATGCTCAACCTGATTTATTCTATCAATCATTTATCCTCCATACGTGAGTTTTTTCAGTGTCCAGAACAGATTGAATATTAATCATGTTGAGTTATAAAGTCCAGCTTGACTACTACATACTATATGTGTAGGTGAATCTAAATATGTATTAATCTGAATATAATTACTATATGTGTTTATATTCATAGTTTTATACATATAGTTTGATATACATTTGGTTTTAATTGATTAACCATACTTCTCCTAACAGATACAAGAAGATACTTCTCAAAGTGACTTATGATATTCTTACACGAATTTATGTCTTTAAACCTTAAGCTACTCATAATATCTGTTCATTTCTAACCCTATATAACTAAAATGCACATATAGTGTCATTTTTATTTACGTGTAACACTTTAATTTTCTTTATATATCAAATGGTTTATGCATCTGATCTGACTTTCGTCAAATAATAGCATTATATTCATTTCATCTTATTATGTTGAGCAGTACGAGGATTCATGACTAACATCTCAGCTGTTAACGTCAACAACCATTAACCCTCAACTGATAATGTTCTCCATTCTTGATTCATTTATCTTGCAGTAGCATTGAACACCTATGTTTTTTAAACTTTACTCAAGCGAACAACCACTAATATTTTCTGTACTCCCTTGGTTTTTTGTTGTTGTCTTTAATCTATGTCTTGAATATTTTAATAACTTCACTAGTCTAATATATACAAAAGAATTTGGTATAAGTTAGATTCTAGTGAGTAACTTTACTTGTTCTCTCAATAGAAAAAAAATCACAAGAAATTCACATCAACTTGACTTAGATGACAATAATATTACGGTTCAATTACTCATGGGAAGTCCTAGACGATAATAAAGTTAAGTTTGAACTTCAACTTTTGTGTTCTCGTGTTGTTAAAACTCTATAGTATCAAACTTTAATTTCTTTATATATTCTGATGTTTCGTCAAATAATACCCATTATATCAATTTAATCTTATTATATCCAAGTAGTATCATGATTCATGATTTTCTCTTCTCTTAACGTCAACAACCCTCAACTGATAATTTTCTTCATTCTTGATTTATTTATCTTACAATAGCATTTAACATCATGCTTTTTAAACTTTAATCCAATTTATTATTGGATGTATTGTATTATGTTAAAGTACTGATACTTCGTACTCGTCATTACATCTTCCCTTTCCATTAACTCATATAAATGTTGATTCAAAGTTTAAATAAAATATGATCTCTATATCTCTTCCACTAATATTTTCTCTACTCTCTTGGCTTTTCCTATTGACTTTAACCATATGTACTGAAGTTCATCTTTATACGTATCATTACAATTTTCTCTTTTCTCGTATAGTAGTTTATTCATTGTTAAAAACAAGCAAGATCTTGATATAGGTTTGAAAATCAAGTCCAGCTTAACTACTATATTCAAAAGAGTTTGATATATATTCACTTTTAATGAGTCGCTTATCCTATCAAATACAACAACTTAAAGATCAAGACTGGTCTCACTCAGATGTCATTAGAAATGTCATTTAGATGGTTTCTGACCCTTTTACACTGGAAACATTCCTCTGAAGTATAAACCGTAGATATTCATAGTGTTCATTCCTAACCCTAGAACCCTATTCATACACATGTAGTATCAATTTAATATCAGATGTTTTTGAAACTTGTGGTACCATATTGTAACCCTACATCTTTCTCTTTTTGGTTTATCATGTAGAACTTGGTTTCAAAATATTTAACAAATATAAGTAGAATTAGTTGATTAAGTATTACATGATTCAAATAATTAGAACACGCTCCGTTTCAATGCTCAACATGATTTATTCTATCAATCATTTATCCTCCATACGTGAGTTTTTTCAGTGTTCAGAACAGATTGAATATTAATCATGTTGAGTTATAAAGTCCAGCTTGACTACTACATACTATATGTGTAGGTGAATCTAAATATGTCTTAATCTGAATATAATTACTATATGTGTTTATATTCATAGTTTATACATTTGGTTTTAATTGATTAACCATACTTCTCCTAACAGATACAAGAAGATACTTCTCAAAGTGACTTATGATATTCTTACACGAATTTATGTCTTTAAACCTTAAGCTACTCATATTATCTGTTCATTTCTAACCTTATATAACTTAAATACACATGTAGTGTCATTTTTATTTACGTGGCACGTATGTATAGTAGTTAAGCTGGACTTGATTCATAAATCTCACCATAAATCTCTTGGATAACAATAAGATGATATTTCACTAATGAGAAGTTTACAACAATAAATAGTTAGGCCTCACCTTTATCTTTTGTATTTTCTTGTTCGTAAGACTCTAGATTATCAAACTAAAATTCCATTTATATACTAAATCGTGTCTTAGGTTTCATCAAATAATACCATTATATTAATTTACATCTTATAGGTTTTAACTATTACTTAGACTGTTTACCGAAGTTCTACCTTAATTCATGACATTCATCTCTTCACTTCACGAATATAACCCTCAACTGATAACCTCTCTCCGGGAAAATTTACTTATTAAGCTTTTCTGACCCTAAAACTTAAATACATAATCCCAATAGCGTTCTGATATGTGCATATGGTCAATCTACACATGGTTCAATTTCTAAATTTAAATAACTTGACAATTATTCTAAATATATTTTATATTCACTTAACTGAATATCACATGTAGTCCATCATATATACTTCATATACCTTCAGGCTAGATCTTAAAGACACATGTAATGTCGGTTTAATATTTTGGATATGGTCATCTATACACCAATTAAAGCTATATATTTATACATCTGGTAACATATAAGGATTTCAATAAGGAAATCAACTTGAACATAAGTTGTATTCTGTTTTCCATGTTTTATTGTTCCATTTAATACCGAGATGTTTTTGAAACTTTACTCCAAGATATAGATCCCATTATTACACATATACTTCTTACTTTTCATTCTCTGCATGTAGTAGTTCATACTATATGTCTTTCTATGTAGATTTACTATCAATGATAGATGTTTGAGAAACTTTACCCTTGAATGTATTCTTTTAAAATACATTGATAAGAAGATATACTTGTCATGACTTTTATATATGTATATAAGGTTATATCTTTCTTTCTCATACTTGACTAAAACAAATGAAAGGTATTTAGGTTGAATTATCAAGTCCAACTTGACAACTACATATTAAGTATAGTAGTAGATTATTTACATCACGAGAGTTAGGTATATCTTAGGTTTTAATGACAAGCAGTACTTATTCTATCGACTCAAGAAAATCGCACCAATATCACTTAGAGGATAGTAATGCGATGGTACTGTTTGCAACTACAGTATATTTAATTCTCAACTTCATTTTTGAATTCTCTTGATTTAAGACTGACTCTCTATAGTATCAAACTTTAGTTGTTTGTGAATTAATATTATATGTAAGATAGTTTATGACTTTTCTCATCAATAAGACCATCTTAATTTGTTCTTAGAGTTTAATTCAGCCTTAGTACCAAAGTACTATAATCTGATATACATTGGTTCTTGATTAAGAACCTTTCCTAATAATTGATAATATTCTTTTTGGATATTATCATATATACACCAGTTCAAGATATACATAGGGTAACATATAAAGATTTGAATAATAAAATCAATCTGAATAAAAGTTGTATTCTGTTTTCCATGGTTCACTGTTTCATGTACATTTAATACCCAGATGTATTTTAAATTAGAAACTCTACTCGAAAATATCCATTCCATTATGACACTAATACTTAAAACTTGTCATGCTCTGCATGTAGTAACTAATACTGTAAGTTTTTGATGTAGCATTTACTATCAATGATATATATTTTAGAAACTTTATTCCAATATACTCTTGGATGTATTGTTTTACGATACATCAAAGAATATACTCGTCATGAATATCACTTAGGACCCTTTTGTAATAACTGGTAATGTTCTTTTTGGATGTTATATCATATATACACCAGTTCAAGATATATACAGAGTAAAGATTTGAATAATAAAATCAACCTGAATATAAGTTGTATTCTGTTTTCCATGGTTCAGTGTTTCATGTACGGTTTAATACCCAGATGTTTTTTAAATTAGAAACTCTACTCGAAGATATCCATTCCATTATGGCACTGATACTTAAAACTTGTCATGCTCTGCATGTAGTAATTTGATACTGTATTTTTTTTATGTAGCATTTACTATCAATGATATATATTTTAGAAACTTTACTCCAATATACTCTTGGATGTATTGTTTCACGATTCATCCAAAGATATACTCTCCATTATGAAAATGATACGTAATACTTGTCATGCTTTGCATGTAGTAATTAATACTGTGTATTTTTTGTGTAGCATTTACTATCAATGATATATATTTTAGAAACTTTACTCCAATATACTCTTGTTGTATTGTTTTTCGATACATCAAAGGATATACTCGTCATGAACTTTCTATGCAACATTATATCTTTCTTTTTCGTGTTTGACTAGAACAAATAGAAGGTAGATTTAGGCTGAATTATTGAGTCTACATTGACAACTAAATACTAAATACTATGTGTAGTAGTAGATTATATATATTACGAGAGGTTTGTATATCTTAGGTTGAAATATCCTTTATTCTATCTATTCAAGAAACTGAGATGAAACTTAGACGACAATAATATGATGGTCTTGTTTGCAACTATGTTATAGTTCTCATCTTCATCTTTGTATTAGAAGTTTTATTCAGACTTAGTACCAATTTACTACCAAAGTACTATCTTAACTCATGACTTGCATCTCTTCTCTTCGAGAACATTAACAACCATGTACATCTCTAAGTACTAAGTACTTTTCTGATCTGCATAGTAGAATACATAAAACACATTATCTTGTTTATCAACATTTTAGTGGCAGATTTACCAACAATGAGTTAAATTGAGTTTGAATTATCCTCCCAACTATTTCATCAAATACAAGAAATTCTACTCATCAAATATCACTCAAGACCTATTTGCAATAACTGGTAAAACTCACAAGTATATTCATGAGTTTATAAGGTAATATTTCGTTCTAACCCTAAAATACACAAGCCCAATAACGTTTTGATGTTTTGCATATGATCAGTCTAAACAAGTTCGTGCATCTCAACGTTAAAATAATATAACCAATCCAAATGTCTAGATGCGGGGATATTATCATATACATATATTCCACATAACAACTTTCATGTTTCATTCTAGCATATTACATATTAGCTTGATTCAAGGTTTTAATTAAGTCGAAATATCAAGTCTAGCTTCACTACTACGACTACAAATAATGAAACGGTCTTATTGACAGTATAAGTACGGATGATCATTAAAACTAAACGGGTATCTCACTATCTTATATACGCAGTACTTTCAAAATAACTATGTGCTAAAATAATACAATATCTATTTTTTTCCACCTACTATCATATAACTTAGAAGAAAATGTGCATGGATCTCTACGTCGAGAAGAAAATTCATTATTAATTACTTTGTAGAAATAGCTGTTAGAAAAACAGTGTTGTCTATATGGAAAGAATTATCCAAATGGGTTTAGTACTAAATGAAGATAACATATTTCTAAAAGACAAGTTTGAGATAAAACAACCCGTTAGAACATCTACATATTCTATTAATATTAGAGACTTAAAATAAAGACAAGTCAACTTATAAATTCTCTCTCCTTGAGAATAATAAACGATGTAAAATTGGTTAAACTTTTGATGATATAATATCTTACTTATTCTGATATTATATCACCAAAATATGACACTTAGATGACAATCATATGATGGTCTTGTTTGCAGCAATAGTATATTTAGTTCTCATCCTCCTCTTTGTATTCTCTTGATGTTAGACTCTATAATATCAAACTTGAGTTATGTGTGAACTAATATGCATATATCAGATCGTTTGCGATTTCCACCTGTAAGATCATCTTGAATTCACTAAAATAATAAAATATATTATTTAGCACCTCCTAACATAAGCGACCTCAAGTATAACTTAGAAGATAATGTGCATGGATCTTTATGTAATCTGGTTATCAAGAAGAAAATCCATCACTAATTACATTGAAGATCTCGCTGTTAGAAAATATACCCAAACTCGTATTCACCACCAATTTCGTTTATCCACCCTTTATCCGATCTTAGGTATATCATTGATAAGATGATAGATAATTAAAATAAAGAAATTCAACTTATAAGTTCTCTTTCCTCGAGAATAATTACGGTATACAATTAGCAGATCTTTTGGTGATATAATATCTTACTTATTCGTCATTACTTTGTAGACATCGCTGTAAGAAAATATGTATGAATACAATTATCAAAATATATATTTTTTACTAAATGAATAAGATATGTTTATGAAAGATAAACTAAAATTAAAACTACTCATTAGATCATCTCGTTATTATGCATGCAGCATATTTATTACCACTAAATGAATGGTTCTGATCTTTACTGTACATTTTAGCACATATATAGATTATTGATAAAATCATGGAGAATATAAATGCAGATAAATAAATTTATAAGTTCTCTCGCCCCCGAAAATAATTATGGTTCGAAGTATAAAATTAATAGATTTCTTGGTGATGTAATATCATTCTTAACCCATCGTTTTATATTTTTCCAGGATTTTCTGTCTAATTATCAGTTGAAATTATATTCGGCTGATTAAACCGTCCCCATTTGACCTGAAATTTTCCCCTCGGGTAGCTCGAGAGTAGTCCCTCACACCTAAAATTTATTTGAGCCAATTTCATCGAGCCACCTTCGAGATCTGGAGTGATCTGTACCCACGTGTAGGCAGTGGAGACTGTTTTAGTGAATCTGGGTCACTTATTCGTGAGCGAGAATTTAATCCATAAGCCAATGACCCTGAAATTCACCATGCACGTGCCCCAACTGAAAACAGTCCCTTGTGAAAAAAGAATTAATGCATTCTGAATCTAAATGGCCGAGTTATCGCATTTTTGGTGCCGCACCCTTGAGGACTTAGCCGCTAGAATGAATCGGGTTGTGGTATAATTTTCGCGGACCAAAGAGGAGGGCGGGGCCGCCGTTCCCCAGAAGTATATATAAGGGAAGGGGGTTCCGTCGGCGAGCCACCCCCGGCGGGTGCGGCTGTCGCGTGCCCCGTAACCCGCGGGAGATGCATTGAAGGCTGTACCCTGTCTAGGCTCGTGTCTCTACGTGAGATCCGGGGGAGCCTGACAAGAAGGACTGTCAGACCCCGCACGGTTCCATGAGTTGCAAGGGGTGAGTCCTCGATGGCCTTGGGGTTGACCATGCGGTCAACTCCCATGCCTCGGGAGTCTGCCGTGGTCTCGTTTCCCGAGTATGCAATGATTCGCGCAATGTTCTGGGAGTCTTTCGCGGTCTCCTTTTCCCGAGTATGCGTGTTCTGGGAGTCTGTCACGGTCTCCTTTTCCCGAGTATGCGTGTTCCCAGGGTCTGACGCGTCTGGGTTTTCTTCGGAATGTTCCTCTGTGGTTCATTTACTTAGCCGTTTTTGTAGAAAAAATCGGGTTGTGGTATAATTTTCGCGGACCAAAGAGGAGGGCGGGGCCGCCGTTCCCCAGAAGTATATATGAGGGGGGTGCTCCTCCTCGGGGTACCACGAGACCGAAGTCACACATCTGGCAGAATACCACGGTAAGGGACTCCACGGGGTCACCGCTGTTCGGTGG
>JAYKYS010000250.1:0-51667 GCA_036924285.1 Asterella californica | reverse complement strand
GTGTTGACCAGCATCAAGCCCAAAAGATCTCAAAACACCAGCTCCACAAATCATGCCTTCTGTAGCATTGCCAACATGCGCATTGCTCAGCCTGTGCTGGTGTTCCTGTGCAGATCTTCAGTGATGCCCCTGACAATGCACGCTGGATCGTACCTATTCATCATGCTGTGGTGCACAACATGGTGGCCACTGCTACCCAAGCTGACAAGGCACAGAGACAGGCTGGCCATGCAGCTCCGGGGAAGCTGTCTGCTGCTGCCACATACCTGCAGAGCTCCATCTTCTCTGACACCTTGCGTAAAGGTGACTTGCTCTGATTGATATCCTACTGGCCACCATTTGCAGAGATTACAGCGTCTTTGTCCTTGTTGGCAGGAATGCAGAACAGGCATGGTGTCTGCGCCCATGACATGATAGTGTCACATGCGCACACGCTGACTCGCCATAGTGCTTTCTTGCGAGCCTACACCTGTGGGAAGCAAGCTGCCTTGCATGTCTGTCTGTGCTGCTGTAGATGCAGATCAGCAGCGGTGGGCCTGCTCACAGCTGTGTCTTTGGGTGTGTCCAATTGCCTGCATAGATGGATGTCAAGCATGCTGCTTCAGCAGACCATATAATGGTTCTCTGGACAGATCCCTCTGCATAGGCACCCACCCTTCATGAGCGAGAAAGCATCAACATAGCCTTTCCAACCCTATTGCTTATAGACACAAATTTCTACTGCTGTCACTATCATTGTCAACATCACCGGGGTACTTGTTGCTTGTTATTATCTTATTTTGCTGCTGCTGCCATCAATGTCTACATCCCATTATACCTGATGTTGAAACTTCTGTCTGCATTCTAAAGCTGTCAACTCAAGAGACACAATGCACATGCGCACACATACAAAGCACAACAATGCATGGGATCCATGCATTGTTGTGCATGGAAACGTGAACACAAGTCTTGAAGCAGGTAGTGGCTGCATTAGGTGGAGGCCTGAAAAGGTATGCAGCATTAGAGGTGGCCAACACCCTCTTCCGGGTGACCTTCCGCCTCAAGAACCTGCGTTTGGCAGAAAGCATCATGAAAGGTGTCACGCACAACCTGTCACCCGACTCAGCCACCCCCTTCCAAACCTTTCCCAGGTCCCAACAGGTCACCTACAAGTTCTTTGAAGGCCGTATTGCCATCTTCAATGAACTCTACGTAAGTCTACACTGGAAAGACAAGACTTGCCCTGCATGTGCCTAGCGTATTATGAGCAGAAAAGCACCAATGCTATTATGTTGCAAAGCTTTGTGCTGTCTGAAGCAAGTCAGCATCTGCTTGCCACATACAAATGCATATTCCAACTGCATGTTTCAGGGATCTGGTTAGTGTTTTAGTTCGGGGAAGCACCAAATGCCTTCAAAGTTGCAACTCTGCAAAAGCTTGTTTGCACACATGGCAAAATTGATCACATGCAACCTTGCAGCAGCTTATGCAGTCAGAAAGCTGTAAAGTATGGCAATCTTTCTCTATCATACCCAGCTGGACTTGTTGCATCTTCGGCCCCTCCAGCGCATGTATGGCATGTTGCTGCAGCTTTGTGCTTGTACCTTCACACATATCGCTTCCACCTTGTCCTAAAATGGTTTTTACAGCTGCTGCTCAAACCCCTTACTGATACCTTTTGCTCATACTCAGCTGAGTATATTTCTCATACTTTGGCTCATGTCTTCCTCAACACTCAGCTGAAGTTGTCATCATCACCAGCCTCTCCTGATGTACAATTCTGATTTATCTGTTCTTCCTGTTACTTGGATCTGCATTCCTACAAAACTGGCAGAGCCCCCCCTTATAAGGGCTCTAAAACCAGGCCTTTTGTCTGGTGTGCAGTCCGCAGCAGCAGAGGCACTGACATATGCCTGCAACCACTGCCACAAGGATGCAAGCCGGCAGAAGATGCGCATCCTGCAGTTTCTTATACCAGTGCAGATGCTGCTGGGCAAGCTGCCAGCTGCAGCCATTCGCCAGAAGTATAACATGCATATCTACGACACCATCATAGAGGTGACCTTACACACGTACAGTCTGCGTACTAGCATAACACACCATAGAGGCAACCTGCCAGAAGCACAATATGGACATCTTAGACAACATCTGCAGCAATTTGCCACAAAGTATAACATGCACATTGAGACACCGCTGGAACAAAAGTGATTTGTTTGTCTCTGGCAAGCTAAGTCCTGGCACCTATCACATAACTGTTTGGTTCTGGGTCAACTGTTTTCACACACTGGTCACAGGTCTGCAGCAACAGTGGTGTACTGAGTTCCTGCATCCTTGTGTCCTTGCTGGCTCCATGTCAATTTGATGATGCATTACACATGCCAGTGTTGTTATATTGAAGTCCTTTGACTTCACTGCATGCATGAGTCACAAAATGTAGGGGACGCCCCACCTGAAAGTCTTCCCAGACTTTGTGTAGTCAGTGTCAAGGGGCCTATGGCATGCCTTATGCTTAAACTGTGCTTGTTGCCTGTCATCTTATAGCACTTGAAGCCTTGCAAACAAGCGCCAAAAGGATGCATATGTATGTATGTGCTCACACCAATAAGGTGTCTTGGCCTTTCCTGACTTTCCAAGCATGGTTGAGCCTGCCTTCGGCCTCACAAATGCTAAGAGGTAGACAAACCTCTTGGCCCCTTCGTCCCCCCCGCCCCCCCCCTCCCTTCCCCCCAACCCCCGCTCCCCCCACCCACTTCAGCTAGGTAGTCTCCAATTGCAAATGCTGCACAGGCTGTGAGGTCAGGTGACGTGAGGACCTTCCAACATGAGCTGGACAGCAACATGCACACCTTCTGTGTACAGGTACACTTCCGGCACATCTGTTGTTGACAAGGCTCACCCAATCTGGTTTGGTTTGTCATGCCAGAGTTGCCATCTCCTGGTCTGTACGATGTTCAGCACACAACAAATCAAGGCAGCAGCGTTACAGCAAGACCAAGTGCATGTTGGCGCAAACCATTCATAGCTTCCGCCAGGCATCATGCTTTTGTATGGTTGCAGCATCTAGCGAACAGGTTTGCAGGCCAGGGCCTACTTAGCAGTGTCTAATCATGCCTGTCCGCCTACATACGTGTAATGTGTATGTAACGTGTTGTGCTCCTGAGGCATCACAATGTTTTCAGACAAGGGGACCAGTCTGTCGATGAGTGCTGTGATAAGTGCCTCATACGTTTTAGTTGCAGCTCTGTACTGCCTTGGATCTGCTGTTTTGCCGGTCACGCAAGGGGGCTGTGGGTTGCCAATCAGAGGCCCATGCAGCTATTACTGCACTGCATGCACAATGCATGCAGCACAGATCAGCACAATATGCCAACAGCTGCTGCTGGTGCAAAATGGCATGCTGCACATGCAGGGAACATTCTTCCTGCTGGAGAAGCTGAAGCTGACAGTGCTGCGGCGCCTGTTGATGCGCTGCTGCATTCTGCATCTTGAGGCCAGCGCTGCAGACACCAACCCCCACCATTTCCCTCTAGGCAAGCTCCTAATTCCTTGATAGACATGGTATAATTACAGTGTTGAGACCTTGATCATTCGAACTTTTCTTGCATTATGGCACATTTGCAATTTGCTCTACTATTTTTGCTGTAAGTACAGATCTGCAGCATGTCTAACATCGTTGGTGCAGACAACGCACCTTGCTGTCCCATGCATGTATATCTAAACCTCATGTGCACAGCTCTTGCTGACCCGCAGTGTGCCCACATCAATACACCCTCATGCCCATGCATGATGATACTGCCACCAGTTGCCGATTGATTGTTTGTTAAATGTGCACCTTGTGTGATGCAGACAACTTTGCCCATGCGCTCGAGTGGCAACAGCAGATGGATGCAGACTTTGAAGGTGCCACCATGATTGTTGCTAATCTGATACATCTGAAGTATGTGAAGGGTTACATATCACAGGCGCACCGCAAGCTGGTCTCAACCGCAAAGGCAGCAATGTCATTGGTATGGCGTTCCCGCCACTGGACACTGTTGACGTGTCTAAGATCGGCATATAACATTTGTTAGCGCCTGGTGCAGTGCTAGCTTACTATGTTGTGGCAGATTGACATGAAAATGACAGCAGTTGGCACTGCAAAGGCTGGTACCTGATTCCTGTTGTCGCCACATAAGGTAGATGAAGCCGAAGTGTCTGATAAATGATTCAGTAGTGCCTGTCTGCAGACCCTGTGTGGTGCAAAGCAGTTTGGCCAGTAGCCAAGTCATCTCGGCTAGAGCAGGATGCCACGCTGGCCCTCATGCACTGTGCCATTCTTCTTCTTAAGGTCGCCAATATGACAACTCAAAAAGCAGGAGCACATGCCAGTTCTGCAATGTGGTTGGCTATAGGCGGCGTAGCCACATTTTTGCAGAACATTTTTTTGGCACCTGCAGCGTTACCAGCGGCAACATGGCAGTTCCTTGCAGCAGCAGCAGTTAGCACTGGTATTGGTGCAGCTGATACTCAACATTCTGTGCTCAAGCCAGGATAGGCCTAGTGAAGACATCTGACAGACGGCAGGATCAACAAGAGCCATCATATGCTTCACACTGATGCATTGCCTTGTGGTTTGGCTTCCCACACAATCTACAGCAATTTCAGCCCTCTATACCAATCATAATGCCACTGCATCTAAACCATAAGTCATCAATTACTGTGAGTTGCAGTCTACCTGGTGGACTGGCAATTGAATCTCAGTGTCAGACACCCTGCCAATTGCTTCAACAATGCCTGTCCTGCGTATTGAACAGGCAATGGCAGCTGCTTGCTTTTGTGTTGTTTGCCAATAGCAGTGGCAGAATTGCATTAGATGCAGAACCTTGGCAACAGAAAAAGACAACTTAGTTGTCAAACTGCATGTGCACACAGCCAATGAATCAATGAGGACCGGTGTGGTAAGTGGCACCCTAAGCCTGTGACCTATGACCTGGCCACAAAATCAAAAAAAATCCGCTATGGCTGCAACGCTTGACAAATGCGTGCCAATCTCCCACTGTAACTGCCATACTTCAAGATGTTACGGTCAAGATGCCTGTCAGCATGCGTAGATCCCAAAAGTCATCAGTCATCGCCTTCCACGGCCCCTCCCACCCCTACGCCCACCCGGCCCCTTCCTCTCCCTCGACCCCCTTCATCTTCTTGGGGTCGATCAAAGGCAAACAAGCTTTGCGCTAGGTCCTGAGCAACATGGGTGGCAGGGGTCTTGTGAGGTGCAGCTGCCTCCCTTGGTGCTGCTGCAGCAGCCTGATCATGATGCTGCTGCGGGTAGTCATCTTCCATGTCCAGCTGCTGCTGAAGCTGCTGTGCAAAGGCCTCATCAGAACCAGGCTCATACTGGTTGTCTGCATGAGGCAAATGTGTTTTCTGCTCTTTTTTGCTCTATGCTCAGGCACCAGGCTCATACATTTGGATGCAATACAGAAATTGGGGTTCTGCACAATGGCTGCAGCAACAGCTGTTGCCATCATGCAACATAGTTTTGGCAGCTGATGTGGCAATAGAATGTTGCATAACAGCAAGGATGGAGTAAGACCAGGCCCAATTGCAACAGACCTGCCTTGTCTTTGCAATGATACCTGTAGCGCCAACAGTGAACAAGCCAAAGCATGGCTGCAACACTGGCAGGGTGCATACACCATGACAAGGAAACAGCTTACCACCTGGACGAGCAGCTGACAGTGCAAGTGGCTTTGGTCTTCTTTGCATTGCCTCATACTCATCAAGTGTCATGCCAGACTCTTCTTCATCATCATACCCTCTGCGGCCGCGCCGCCCCCTACCCCTACCTCGACCCCTATCCCTACCCCCACCCTGGCAGGACAATGGCTGAGATGAGCATTTTGTAAATTCAGAGCTCGTTTCAACACCTTGCTAAGACAGGACGTATAAGGGTTGACTATCACCTGGGCAACCTCATTGGCTTGACAGCATGCCCCTCCCCCCCCCCTCCCTGGGGCCCACCCTGTTCCCCCTTCAATCCCCTGTTCAACCCTGTATTCTTGAGAAGACACTTTTGCCCGACATCAGCCATGGTCAGAAATCAACCAGCTTGTCTTGGCAATAGAAAAGGCATCAATGATGCCAACTACACATGGCCATTCAAGGCAAAGAACATACACACATTAACATACATATTTTGTGTCACATTGTGAAGTGCGTACATTGTCTGCAAGCCGCTCCAGCAGCTTCTGCTTGACTGCAGCCTGATTGTGCTGCACCTGCCCAACAGCTTCCTGGGGCCGCCGCTGCTGGGGCTGCTGCCTGCTGCCCTCCGGGTCCTCTGCTGCATCCCTGCCTGAAGCTTGTGCCTGCAGCTGCAATACTTCTTGCCAATGTTTTGCTTTGCTTTGCGGACTCTCAACCAAACTGATGTGGTCCAAGTGATGTGCAACCCTCTGTCTCAAGCAGCACTTTAGGACAGCTTTGGATTTGAGACAACTTTTGGGTCAATTTGAAAGACTGTTTGCTAGCCTGTGGCGATCCGAGGACACATTGCACTGCTTTTCATCATGATAACCCTTTCACTTGTAGTGCACTCCAAGGATGATTGTTAGCACGGCATCAGCAGCAGAGGTCACCCTCTGCTGTGATATGCTGAGCTTGCAATTCAGACATGTTGAGCATCAAAGCCACATTACGCACTCTCTAACCACTCTGCATTCAGCAGCTCGCTGCAGAGTGCAATGAGTATCTGATTTATTCAGCTATTGCATGGTCTCTTGGCGGTGCAAGTGGAAGGGTGAAGTTGTCAATGCAAAGTGAGCGCCTCTGCCGACACGATGCAGCTACACCTACCGCAGTACAGGTATAGACACCAGCAAACTGCTACATGCACAAGCTTTACCTGTGTGGGATGACCATTCATGGCACTATCTGTCGTGCCTGCTTGCTGCACCCCCATGCCGCCCCCGATGGCCCGTTGGGGGTGTCCCAGACCAGGAGGAGCTCCCACAGCGGAAGATGAAGAAGAAGGAGGCTGGTGGGGCCTGCCAGCTGTGCCCAGGCCGCGTGATTTGGCGACCCCTTGTTGGCCGATGCTGCAAGGTCCGATGACTGACCAGAACCTGCTGCAGCTGAGCTGGGGTAGCTTGCCTGTTGTGCAGGCGCCCTGCATGCGAGAGGCTGAACAGTGACTTTGACCAACCCTGCTTGCAAGAGGATTAACAGTGACTTTGACCAACCCTGCTTGCAACAAGAAGAAGAGCTTCGGCCAGCATGCAAGAAGACGCAAAGCTTTGACCACCCAATGAGACCGAATCGCTTTTGTCAGAAGAGGTGACATTGCAGTCGCATAGCGGCATGCAGGCATGCAATAGGACCACACTAGGCAGTCACCTCCATGGATCAGACACCAGCCCTGGGTGCAACCTGGACATGATGCAAATGAGGGCTTGCTGGTCAGGATCAGGTGGGTCTCAGCTAATCATGTACAGCTGCAATCAGCTAGGTAAACAATCGCAATCAGTTTGTCTCTTGGCTGGTCTCTTCTGGGCAGGTCATCAAGCAACTCACCCTGCAGCAGGCAGGCAGGCAGGCAGGCAGGCACAACAGGTCCTGCCATGATGCCCAACAGCAGCATCACACCTGGCTTGCTCAGAAGTGCAGTCACTTTGTGCCACAGCACTCATGCAACATGCAGCTTGACAGCAGCCTTTTCACACCTGTGCCCAGCATGATTGTGGCTTCTGCCTGGGATGAAGTTCTGGAAGGCTGGAGGTTGTTGTGCGTCCTCGCTGCTGGTGTTGCTGCGCTGCATGATGCCAAATTTCCGCTGGAAGGTCCAGGCCTCAACCATCTCCTCCACACGCCCACCCAACACCTGCCAATTACTGACACTTTTTGACAGTGTTTTTTCAGGTCTTCACAGGGTAATGCGTGCTTAGCAGATATTGTCTCCCCGCAACAGTCAAAGCTGTCCCAGTGCTAGTATCTGATGTTACCTCAAAACAGTATCAGCACTGGACAGTAATGCTATCTGTATATCCTCTGACCAGCAATGAAATGAACTGATTCAGACAGTGGAATGAAGTTGATGGTGAGAGAAACCATACTCTTGTCAGTGATTGTCATGGAAGAAATGTTGCTCGATACAGAGTGTTTAGGTTAGGACAAAGCTGGGCGCATGCAGGTTGCTGTAACACGGACGAGGTTTGGATTGCTGTTCCACTTCAGCTTTTTTCTGCTGGGTATGATGTCTGCATGCTATTGGCATGGAACCCTTCTCACAGGGCTTATGGTTATTGGACCTCATGTTTGACTCTTTCTACCTCTGCTGTTGCATGAATGCAACAGGCATGCACGAATACAATAGGCATGCATGAGGTATGGTTGTGGGTTGCTTCACAAGTGCATGCAGGTGATATCATGCAATGGGATTTCCAACCCTCTGCACCACTACTGCATAGTTGTATTGATAAGGTGCCAAAGAGCAATGCGGGGGGTGCTTACCTGGATACATTTTGCATCCAAGAGGACAATGCCCAGTTTGACTGAAGCATTAGTAAGGCAGACTTTGGTCCCAGGAGGAAGCTCCTCAGTGAGCTGAGATACAGACTTGAACTCAGCTGCAATGCATGACAGCTTGCCATCTGTCAGCTTCAGGCGCAACAACCTGCAAGGCAGGTAGCATGTGCAGCTTGTGTGGGATGCAAGAACCATATTATTTGTGTTCTGTTCTGCCAGGGGATGCCGAAAATGTGTTCAATTCAGCTACTCTACTGTTGACTGCAAGCACCTGAGCTGAAGCTGTCACTGAGTCACTGATAGTATTGAGGGAGTTTTCCACGATGATCAAATGCGCAATCTGTGGGAGGATGCATCAAGCATGTAAGGAAGTTTGCTGTTGGAATGCCATCAGGGCGTTGAGGTGTCAGTCATGCAGTGCATTCACATCATGGTAACGCAGTGCACACTCATCTGCCCCACTTTACATGTGTTGCTTGTGTCAGTTGCAATGCGATGACACAACGACCAGGATGCATATGTGCCCATAAAAACATCTGCAATTATCACAGCAATGTGTTGCAGAACAGTCCATGCATGCTCATGTGCATAAAAGTTGTCTTCCAACTCTGTCAGGTCTTCCTATGTACGACTCTCAGTACCAGTTTATACACAACTTCTAGACTAAGCCATAAGACTTGGGCGAAGAGGGCTGTTCAGATTCATGCGCCTGTGAGTTTCACCTGTGAGTGGAGGTTCCAACCCCTTTGGAGGGCTTACTCACATCCTCAGAGCTTGTTATCTGGAGGACATGTGCCCCCTTCAATGATAAACTATCAGCGCGGTTGATACCATCTGGGAGCTGAGGCTGACCAAACTACAAGGACAGCTGATGTTCAGCTTGTGACGCTGTGAAAGATCACAAGCTCCTGTTTGGACTTGACGTCTGGTACACATGCAAATCTGCTGTATGGCTGACCTTGCGCAGGTCAGAGTTTAGCAAGAGCTGCTTGAGGTGCACACCTTGTTCCTCGGCGCCCTCGGCCAGCGATTGCTTCGCCTGCAGGAAAAGGCAGTTCCGCGTTAGGTGGGTGACAGTCTGTGCGTTGCTGGAAGTGCAAGCGGGTCCAAAAAGCAGCTCCCACAGCACCTCTTCTTTTATGCACCAGCCTTCTCGCAACAGCTGGTCCCACTGCCCGGACATATTTGGATAGCTGCTTGATAGCAGGGTCAGTTTTGAGTGCCAGGACGATGAGTCGCGCTCCCGAGCACTCAAAACAAGGTTGTCCGGATCACGACCTTGTCAGTGCACTCAGGAACAAGCTGCAATCTCGGATATCTGCCGTTCACATGTCATAAGACGCTCCAATCAGCGTCAGTACTTGAGTTTGCGTTGCGACACAGGCATTCGACTTCGCAGAGGCGCATCGTGCAAAGCATATATATGGTTTCGGAGGCAAATGGTGTGAGCGCTCCACGAGCGATCGCGCCTGTCGACGCGGTATTCAACACACTCCACGACGTGGAGGTGTGAACCTTGCAGGAGCATTTTACGTCTTGCAGGAGGAAAGCCTGTTGAACCCCGTTGACTTTGGATACACCCATATATCGGCATCTTGATCACAAGTCCACACAACACACCACTCACAGTTCGACAGCGCAGTTCTGCAGCTGACTGTCGCACACCATGGTTTGATGAGCAGGCGAGACCCACGGGAGCTCGACAAAATGTGGTCATACGCTGCAGGTTGACTGCTGCCCAGCCTGTTCAGCATGCACAGTGGCAGCCTGGCACCTCAACAGCTCAGCAGCGTGACAGCCTGTCAGACCTCACCACTATGCAGCAGAGCTAGAAAGTGCAGAACAACGACTATATGCGCATGCCTCTGCCAGGCAAGTGCTTCAGCACGACCTGGTCGCAAGTCAAAGCATCCTTTCGCGCAGTCAAACCCCAAAAATTTTGGCAAGAAGGGCTCTTTTGACAAGCCTGATTTTGCTGGCAAACCCCAGCAGTCACAGAGGCAACAAACTAAGCAACCAGATCAGCAGGAGGCTGCAGATTTAGCCTTCCTCAGGCAACAGAAGGCCAGCAATGCTTCCAAGAAAGTGCTGAGGGTCAGTGGTCTGCAGCGTGCAGCTGCAGTTCGAGGTCTCAGCCCCCCAGCACAGCCCTTCTCCATGGCGCTTTCTGCACACAAGGTGGGAGTAGCCGGCAACCCACATGTACTAGCCATCTGTCTTGTGACATAAGAGCCACCCATAAAACTTGACTTGCCACACTGCCAACCCCCCCCCCCCCCCTCCCTCCCCATCTCTCTTCCCACCTCCTCAACCCAAACTTAACTCCGCTCCCCCCCTCCTCCCCCCTTACGCCCAATGTCTTGCCCTTTTTCAAAGCACAACACTCCCCCCCCCTCCCCCCAAGACTCTACACCCCTGAAACTATATCACCCCAAAATACACTGCTTTCCCAATCAGCCAGCACAACACACCTATGTCTTAGTTCAGTCATGGCAAGTTGCAGCAGCTGGAGTGACCATATGCAATGTGTGCTTCTGGCATACACCAATTGCTCTGGTGTCCTATCCCCCCTCCCCCCCCCTCCCCCCCACCCCTCTCCCCCCCTCCACCCACCCATCCCCAGACTTCTGCATGCTCATTCTGGTTGACCCCCTGCAGTATTTCTGTCGTGACAAATGTGGTGCAACGCATGAATGCTAGTCATATCACATCACGCATTGATTTATATATTTGGCATACAAAATAACATGAAAGGCAACTGCAACATACAACATGTATAGTACAACACATGATACAACGGCATGTAATACTTATGCTACAATGTTTGCCTCATTGTAATGTGTGGTGTCCATCTGTGTCAACATTGTGCAGGTAGAGGTGGATGAGAATCAAGGCAGGAAGGGGCGAGGGCGGGGTGCCAAGCAGGCATCCACCCACACCCTGCTGCAGGTCAGTCCAGGCTCAAGCGTCAACCCTAGCAAAAACCCTGGCATATTGACGCACTGCCAGCCCACCGTGCAAACAGTTGTTGCTTCAGCATGTATTGTATGCAGAGGCTTCTTGCATGTTACCTTAAGGGCACAGAAGCCGAATCTCTGTGATGACTGAGATCATTGCAATGTCTGTGACGTCTAAATGCAGGCATACTTACTGCCTCGTCTTACTCAGGTTAGCTTGGAGGCAATAGAGTACTCTAGCCCTGTCTTTGCCACATTTTTCCTCTGGTTGCATATCTTACAGCATTGTCAAGGCATTGCCAAGGTTTTGTCAAAACAATGTTGCATGCAAGTTCCAGGCATTCAAGCAGTCAGCACCTTTGTAACGTATCATGCAGGCGTACAAGGCCTCATTCACCTCAGCTCTGGAGGCAGAGCACACAGAGGAGTGGCAGCTGGCAGAGGACCGTCTCAGGTCCTGGTCTCAGCAGCGCTTGAAGGTACCAGAATAAGCTGAGGAAGGGGGGCAATACACAGAGGGGGCGGGGGTGCGCCGGGGGAGGGGGGTGAAGAAAGAAATGGCAGCCGGCAGAGGACCGCCTCAGGTTCTGGCCTCAGCAATGCTTGAAGATACCGGAATGATTGTGGGAAGGGGTGAAATATGCAGGGGTCCGGGGCAGGGGGGAAAGGGGGGGAGGGTTACGGGCGCAAAGAGGACTGTCTAAGGTCCTCATCTCAGCAGCCCTTGAAGGTACCAGAAATGATAATGGGAAGGGGTGGAATATGCAGGGGTCAGGGGCAAGGGGGGAAGGGGGGGGGGGGGGGGGTAGCGCAGGCAAAACGGGGCCGTGGGCAAGGAAGACACGGCATGGAAGAGGGGGAAACTGGGAGGGGACATGCGATAGTCAAAAATACTTTCCAGTTTCTGCCAACACAGTAGGTCCTGATTGCTTGTGGGCTAGAGTTTTCAGGATTTAGGTTCCATATGCGCCATCAGCGCATGCCCCACAGCGTTTGACCAACCAGTAGTGTGACCAGGGTTATTGTTGTTGCCACTCCGTGAGCGATTCGCAGGTTTGCAATGGCAGTTGCACGTTGTTGAGTCTGAGCACCTGATCAACAATGTGATGATGTGAGTGCTACATATCTGACTATGGGCACTTGGCTTGCCTGCATTTCGGTTGATGATTCAGAAAGCACCCCAAACGCACAAGATCTCCATGATTCACCAGCTGAATGCGAAGAATGGTCGTCTGGTTCAGACCAGTTGCCTGGTCTGAACCACGCAAATGTGGCTTGCCACTGTGGTTTAGGCACACTTGGAGCAGCTTTGTGACACGCTGGCAGTTATGGCCCCAATTGACAACATTTCAATGTACAACATTTCATGCATATATAGTGCCATCCGAAACATGATCAAGCTGCCAAACTTCTGACCCTCCTTCATCTTCTCCTCCCTGTTTCTTTGTTCTTCTCTTCTTCTCGTCTTCCTAGTCCTTCTTCTTGCTCTTTCTTCTCTGTTTCTCTTCTTCTCTTCTTCTTCTGCACATAGGAGCAGTAGGGAAAAAGCATTGGTGAAGTGTTCAAGCTGACAGACCTTGCATATTCCATGCTCTGTAATTTCGATTTCTTCTTCTTCTTCTTCTTCTTCTTCTTCTTAGTCTTCCTCTTGCTGCTGCTCCTTCTTCTTCTTCTTCTTCTTTTGACTCCTTCTTCTTCTTACATACAGGAGGAGGGAATGGCGCTGTGGAATCTGTCAGCCTCGCCGGATGGAGCCCTGTACAAGGACAGCATCACTCGCTTCTGGGGGCCAAAGCCCCAGGGCCTGCCTTACCACACCTTCTCTCATGGAGACATTGTGCTCATCAGCAAGCACGCACCAGGTACCCTCAACCCTAATTTCTCATCCCTAAACCAGGCATCTTTGCTGCTTTGATCGCTAGGCAGTAGCAGACATGCACCGGCTGTAATTGCTGCTTTGATAGCCAGACAGCAGCCAACCTGGGTCAGGTGTGGCTGCTGACATCTGGACAGCAGCAAACATATGCCAGGTAGCATTGCTGCTTGATGGCTGTACAGTAGCAAACATAGCATCTGAATTGGGTTGGAAACGTGGACCATGGGAAGAGCCTGGATGTTCCAGATGCTATGCTGTCTCCCTGTGTTGGAGGCGATACTGCTTTGCTGGACCTCCACTTTTGAGTGACCCTACACATGCATGCATCAGTAAGACAGACTTCTGTTACCAAGCTGCAGCATGTGCAGCAACTTGTATGGGTACACTTGATTGAGCATGCATGTGATGTTGTTGTGTTTCCACCCCAGATTATACACCTCAGCATCCGGAAGATGGCTATGCATTGTAGGTATAGCAAGATCAGGCATTGCAGCTGTGGCGATCTTGTCTGTTGATCTTCAGGTTCGGAAACAGCTGATGCACTGATTCTCTGTCTAAGAATGGATTCTGGTCTTCTTGCCCCGCCTCCCCCCCCCCCCCCCGCCCGCTTTCTAGAAGATTGAGCAGCATCATTGATCTACAGTAAACATTGTTTTCAGTGTTGCAATGTTTGCTAATAAAAGAAGGTCCGAGCCAAGTGTGTACATCACATTTTATCATTTCCATGCAATCGCTGTTGTCAATCAGCAATGAGCTGACCTGTATCATGTGTGCTTGTGCTGCATGGTCCTCTTGAGGTTTGATATGGCAGGCATTTGCTGCCGGGTGCTGATCGACACTACATGTGTGGCACTGCTTACTGCTCAAATCTGTTCAACATTTGCGATGGTCTCTGTTGCAGGGGGTGGTCAGGAAAGCCTTGGCATGCTTCATCTTCTTCAGGCTCTGATTGCATCATCAGTGTTTTCAATTCCTAATCTGCTTCTCAGCATGGCCCAGTCTTCATGTACTACATTGTCTGCCAGCTGTTCCTTAGGGATTGCATAAAGTAATGATGTTTGATATGTTCTTTTGTTGTTTTAGTTTCTTTTTCTGTTCTTTCAGGGGATGATGCAGTGGAGGGGGTGGTGATGGACTACTCCAGTCAGTGGATCAGAGTGGCAGTGCCCCAGGCTGTGGCAGGGCACTTCCAGGGGCAGCCCTGGCGGCTAGACCTATATGCCAATGCTACTGCCCATGAAAGGTGCATAGCAGCAGTGCAGTGCTTCACACAGCCATCTGCTGGTGTAGCATCTGAAGAAGCAAAAGGTCTGCAGCACATACTGCTTGGGGCAGGCTCAGAGGCTGCCCTCAGGGCTGCTGCACAGCAGAGCCCCAGATGGGTCGGGGGCAGTGCAGGGCAGGGCAGGCTCAAGACTGCCCTGGCTGCTCTGCAAGAGACCACCCATGCTCCAGGCATGCTTTTCTACCATACCCGCCTTAATTCCCTTTACCCTCAACCTGTTCCTCCCTTCAACCCCCCTGAAAGGGTTCCCGACACTTGCCCCCCTCAGGCGGGTTCCCTTTTCCATCCCTGCAACCATTGCTCACACATTCATTTGTTAGTCAGGGTCACTGCTGGAGACCACTGGTGGATTACATCATCTGCAATTCATGCTAGGTTTTGAGTAGGCCTCACAGGGGAAAACCATGGCCGGGCAAGATGTGTGGTGCAGGTACATGAGTTGTCGAACTGCATGCAAAGTGCAAGTCCCTTCTGTGTGTATCTATGATTAACCCCAAGTAACTGTGAATACCCCACAATGATGTCAGCATCCTGAAATGCCCCTCACCGCAGGAGGAGTGAACTTCAGCCAAGCAGCAGCCATCAAAGCAGCACTTATGCAAACCCTAACCCTATGGCAGGGCCCTCCCGGCACTGGCAAAACCTCCACCCTCCTTCACTTCTTGCGCTTAGCCACCCTGGTTCTACCCAAGGGGGAGGGGTGTCAAATCATTGCGAGTGCTGCCAGCAATGTGGCCGTGGATGGATTAGTCATCGGGCTTCTGAAGCACGGCGTCAGGGTAGTGCGCATGGGTCAGCCTGCCAAGGTGAGTCTCAAGTTAGCAAATTTACAATTGCTGACTGTGAAAATAGCAAGTTTGAGTGTAGTAAGCCTAATTTTGGCAACCTTGAAGGTAGCAATTTGAAGTTAGCGTGTTTGGGAATCAGCGATGCCGCTTGATTGCTGCTTCATTGCTGCTGATGCTGTTTGCTTTTTCTGATTGTGTATGGCAATATGGCAATCCAATCTGTCAGTAGTATATATTGCACTCAGGCTAGTGTTGTGGTCATAGAGGCTGTTGTTGTGTCAGCATGTTGTCATGGGTGTCAGTTGCGACAGGTGTCAGCAGCTGTGCAAGGGGCAACTCTAGAAGCCCTAGTGGCAGGGCACCCAGCTGGTAGGGCAGCTGCCTTGTTGCAGCAGAGGGCCTATAAGGTGAAAGGCAAGGAGAGCATGGCTCTCAGGATGCGTATCACGTCTCTAGAAGAGCAAGCTGCAGGTCATATCAGTTGCTGAAATCCCAACAACTCTTTATCAGATGGATTCGGCATGCACCGTGGCGCAGAAGATGGTGATTGCAGCCATTCACAACATCATTTTGCGCTGTTGTCCTCAAATTTTTGCATTGCCGCAAGTCTCATGCTGAATTTTTGTGAAAGCAGATTTGATTTGGTTCATTCCAGTTTTGCCATGGAAGACTGTCAAATTTGCTGGATGAACAGACAGACAGACAGACAGACAGAGAGACAGACCAACAGACAGGCAGACAGACAGACAAAGTTAGAGACAAGCAGCAATTGACATTGGCATCATGAAATCACTGACCGCATAAATAGTTCATGTACCTGCAAATGTGCATATGTGCATGCATTCATAGGACGTTCACTCCTGTGCATATGATTGTGCACAGGTGGTGGCAGCGTTTGCCTTGTTACACTTCAGTCCAGATCTGCGGTCTTGTACACTGAAGCATGTGCACAGGTATCTGAATATGGAACATGAGTTTGCATGCGGCTGGAAAAGCCAATTCAGTAATTTTGTGCAAGATGGTGTACGTTCTTGGCCATCACAAATATAGTAATGGTTGTGTACAAACACTCTTCCCTGCACAAACTTTTCTTTTGAACATAGCAGATTGTCTCCAATGGACATCCTCTTGCTGATGAATCTGATACTCTGACAACATAAGAGAGTGCGTTGCAGTGCAGGCGAGATTTTGGCGGGAGCTCAGGTCGTGGCGGCAACGTGCATAGGGGCTGGAGATTCCCGCCTTGCAGGCCGCACCTTCAAGCTGTGTGCACTCGATGAAGCCTGTCAGGTCTGCCTCACACATAGTCCCGCAGTTGAACGCCTGGTCTTTGATCATTACTCAGACCTGCAGTTTTGTCATGTTCGATGTTTGTCACTGCAGAGAAGCAGCAATAGTCAAACCCCCTAGCAGCATGTGTTTGCATGTAAGTAAGGCTACTTCCAAAGGTTCAGTCATTAGTCATATGCCTGTAGCAGGTGCCTACCATGGGCCAGCTTGAGGCCACCTCAACATGTGCATTTACTGTTTGTCAATCAAGTTTGCAATGAAGCCTTCAAGATGCTTTCATCAGTATATTATGCACTGCATTGTATAATATTTAACGCAGTCCAGCAACCTGAGGCTCACAATTCATCGTTCTGCTGTAATGTTGCTTCCTGTTGCCCAACAGTCAGAGATACAAGCAGCAGAGAATAACAAAAGATGATGTGTGTGGCAGTGAGCCTTGGCTAAAACAGATGTTCAGAATGCGTGTGTGTTGTGTGTGTGCCAGCTGCTCTTGCCTGAACACTCACACAGCCTGTATAGTGTGTACAGCAATGTTGTAGTATAAAACAGGATGAAAAGTGTGTTGTCTGTTCCACATTGTTGCAGGCCACAGAGCCAGCCACTTTGATCTGATGAACACAGTTACACTGCTAAATAACATCTGTAACATTGCGATACGGTATAATGTATATTGCTGCAGGCTACAGAGCCATCATCCCCGACACATTGTATAAAATATTGCTGTATAACATTTTATGACATTGTAATTTCATGTAATGTATATTGATGCAGGCCACAGAGCCGGCATCCCTGATCCCCCTGCTGTGCAACTGTGAGGCAGCAGTATTGGTAGGGGACCCCTGCCAGCTACCCCCAACCGTGGTCTCCACTAGGGTGAGCCCTGCCTCGTGACACACCTTTGCACACCCCCAACACCCGTCCCCCCTCCCTCCTCTTGCCTCAAACCCCCTCAACCCCCAACGATTCTTTTCTCATAGCAAGACCCATTGGCTCGTTAGATCCATCTGGTAATCCACTGCAGCTGCTGCTGCCGCCCATCACTGTTGTGGCTGCCGCCCTTTGCGGCTGCCTAATGCTGCTGCTGTTTGTTGCTGCTGCTGCGTATTGCTGCTGCCGTTGCTGCTGTCCATTGCTGCCCTTGCTGTTCTTGCTGCCTATTGCTGCTGCCTGTAGCCACTGCTGCTATGGTCACTGCCGCTGCCTTGACTGCTGCCTTTTGCTGCTCAAAACAAAACAGCAAGGTGGTCCTGTCGCTCTGGATGCCCACTGCCCACTAGACGGTGTTAGACAGCCTCTTGGTATTGCTGCTGTGGTCTGGACCTCAGATGGATGAAGCACTTGCATCTAGGGTTTCCCCAGGGTCTGATGGCTTTGGCTCTCAACCCCACACTGTATACAACGCAAATTTGCACACAGCCAACTTGAAGCATGCTGCATCAGAGGAGACAATTGAGGAGGGACAGGACTTGCTATGCACGTGTATACTTTGTGATGAACAAGAAAAGCATCATTCACATAACATCAAAAATGCCTGCTTGCAGCTTGTGATGAGCTTAACATGCGTAGTGATGGTATCCACCTTCAAAGGAGAAACTTTCGACCGTTGTGCAGCTCTACATTGCACCCTGCGAACTGTGCACTCATCAGTGCTCTCCACCTCATGATATTGTTAATGCTGTGCAGGCGGCAGAGGCGGGGCTAGGTGTGAGCATGATGGAGCGGCTGCAAGCATCAGGCGTGGCAGTACAGATGCTGAAGACTCAGTATCGAATGCACCCCGGTCTGGCCTCGTGGCCTTCCTCTACCTTCTATGGCAACCAGCTGCTGTCCCACCCGACCCCTGCCGATAGGAAGGCCCCTCAAGGTATTTCAAGCAAAGCATACACAGCATAGCATGCCCAGCGTGGCATGCCCAGCATGCTGCTTCCTTGACGACAGTTTGTAAGGTCAGCAGGTGCTGTCAGGCTGCCGACAGAGGAGCTCCTAGAAGTTGTCAGAGCTTCAAACATAGCATGCAAAGCATACTGCTTCGCTGCTGTCTTGGCCATTTTGGCGCCTATTACAGGCAAGCTCAGCTGACTTGAAGGCCCTCAAGGTAGTCAATTGAGCACAGTATGTCCAACAGTCGTCATGCAGAACTGCTGTTGCCGTTGCATGCTCACTATGCTTTATTGCCTGTTGTAAAAGTGACACAATTTACTGCACACCCTCAATTGACACTTGTGCCGGGAAATCAGACGATGCAGTGGATCACTACTGACTGATTATACAGATGACATGAGCTAGCAAAGGATATCTCTGCTGACAGGAGCTTACTGGGAATCAAGCACTGAAAAAGATGACAAGTAGTCAGTAACAAATGTTTCATTTGTGTCTATATTGATCATGTGGCTGCAACTCAACATCCTTTGTGTTTTAAGCTTCTTGTGATCATCTAATCTCAGATAGACTCGTCTTAACCCCTTCAAAAAGCTATTTTTGGAATGTGTGATGCACCACTCAAAGCCACTTCTTGTGGTGACTTGTGGTTGCGCAGTCAGTACCATTCATGTTAGCAGATGCCACACAGACAAGAGTTTTCTTATACTTACTTCTTCTTAGCTTGCCATCAGCTGTGAAGCAGTAACATCATGTTTGCTGTCAAGACTCCTACAATCATTGCCATTGTGTATTACAGGCTTTTGCTGGCCAAACCCCAATCAGCCAATTGCTTTCCTGGCTTGCCCTGGTCAGGAGAGCCGAACAGCCGTCAGCTCAAGCAGCACAGCAGGCACAGCAGGCACGTCCTATCAGAATGATGAGGAGGCTCTAGTGGTGCTGAAGGTGGTGCAGCAGCTGATGTCTGGTCCAGATGCAATGCAAGCAAAGGACATTGGTGTCATCACTCCCTACTCCGGCCAGGTGCTCTTAAGGCCTTGCCACCATAGACTGATGCTTCTACTGCTGTTGGTGCTTAATGTACTATGTTTTGGTGCTTCTTGTGTTGTGCAAATCAGATTGTGTAACAGCTACTGCAGAGCAGGGAAAGCTGTAGCATACAGAGTGAGCTACATGCAGGCTTGTTCCTGGGATGATACAATGAGCCTGGAGGAATTCACTGCCTCTTTGCTTTACACTTGTGGGTTTGGTGTGATGCCTACAGCAAACAGAACAGCATTTGTTGCCACTGGCTGTTGGTATAATTACAGCTGCTTCAGGTTGCACATGCAGGGATACATTGTGCATCAAGCATTCATGAGGCTGCCCACAGTAGTTTTCATTAAGACATGATGCACTGTTGACATGCAGCTGCAGTGGACAGTCCTTGCTCCTGGTCTGCTGATGACCATGTCCACCAGCGTTCTGCCCTGCCTATCCTGTCCTGCACTGTCCTGGCCTGGCATGCCCTGCCCTGCCCTGCCCTGCCCTGCCCCACCGTGCCCTGCCCCGCCCTGCCCTGCCCCGCTTTTACTGCTTGAAATTTGAACGATTCATTTCCTGTAACAAATTCATGTCCAGCATGACAGGCATGTTTCTTCCTGGCAGTTAGGCTAGCTGGCTGTTGTTTGACTGACTATCCTTTGCTGGCTGGCAGGTGAGGGCCATCAGAGCAGCACTTGAAAAGCAGCGTCTGGGTCTGGCTTGGGGGCAGCTGGATGTTAAGTCTGTTGACGCCTTCCAAGGTATGTCACCTCGCTGATGTCTAAGACAGGGAGGGGGTCAAGGGATGTGTCTCAGGGTGGGACAGGGGACTCCTCAGGCTATGGTGTCTTGGGTCAAGTTTCACAGGGGTGTTTCTTGAGGGGTGGGGTGCATTAGACCATCATGGCAGATCAAACAAACAGGGCTTGCAAGCTGGGCAATGCACTGCTGAAGCACTGCACTGCCTACCACAGCCCTGTAGGCTTGCATGCTATGAGTTCTGGCAAGAGACGGTTCCTGTGAAGCTGTCTTTGCTCATAGGATGCTAGATGTATCGGTTGGTGTTTGTCCTTTCGCACAAACTTTGCGCTCCAGGTATTACCAGCGCTCATATACAAGCTGCCATGGCAGAAGCTAAAGTAACAGCTCTGTAGGGACATTCGAATGTGACTTTGGCAAATTAGATTGGTGTGCTGCTGTCTGCTTCTGTACCCAAGGCTCCACCTGACAACTGCACAGATCAGAAAGACAATAAAGGACTGCGCTGTTAAATGTGATTGAAAAGGAGGTCATGGTCAACCTTAAAAAAAAAGCCTGCTGTCTGACTTGCAAATCAGGGTGATGCATACCTGATACCTACCTGGTTACCGCTTGATGGCAGCTAGTACAGGTTAAAATCAATCAATCAATCAGTCATGGTCAACCTGAGCTTCCCTTGGGCCTCAGCCAATATAAGGGCGGGGGGGGGGGGGGGGGGGGGGGGGTAGTGCACAGGTCAACCGCTTTTGAATGCTTCATGCCACGCCATAAGCTTATTGGCTGCTGCAGGACAGGAGAAGGAGGTCATCATTTTCAGTGCAGTGCGAGCAAATGAGCAAGGCAGAGTTGGTTTTCTGGCAGACAAGCGGCGCTTGAATGTAGCTGTGACTCGAGCCCGCAGAGGTCTGATTGTGATTGGCTGCCAGAAGACCCTGTCACATGATCCAACATGGAGGTGAGGGCTGCAGCTGCACTCATGCTCCCAGCTCCCATCATGTGAATATCACGTGACTCAACATGGAGACCAGTACTGCCTGCTGCATTGCACTCACAGTTTAAGCTTGAGTGATGCCTGCTACCAGACGCTAGATGCACCTGAACATACATATTGTGTTTGTGTATATAAGTATATATATGGCTTGTTAGGTACACTTGACAATGTGCTTGTACTGTTTTCAGCTCTGGCGTGTGCTCTGTGGATTGAGTTTGAGCTAGCTCCAGGAACTTCAGCTGTCACATGGCTTTCAGGTCCGGACTGTACCTGTGAACAGGACTTGGCCAGACATTTGCGTTGTCCTAGAAGTGTTCAGCCAGTTGGTTCCTGCACTCCTCATGGGACCTAGCTATGGCAGGCAATCCTACATTCCTGTGTCAATGGTAAACCCTCTTGTTACTGTGCATACAGGTCATGGCTACGGTGGGTCAGTAGTAAAACGGCAGTTGTGAAGGCATCTTGTGATTCAGTCCAGGATCAGGGTAGCTGATGGCTCGTATTATGATACCAGCTACGAATAAAGGGGCTGTTGGTTGGTACTGCCAGGGAAGCAGTGCACCTAGTCACTGGGTTGCAGCAGTTAGGACCACCAGCATATTACCTTGTGACAGGGTATTGTTGCCAAGTGCAGTCGTTCAGGACAAGCGCCTTGTGGGTTCATATAGCGGAAGGTGGCCTATCATCAGCTGATGCTCATGAGTACAGGGCAGTGTTTGTTGTTGTCAAGGAATATTATACACACCCCCCGCCTTCCCTGCCCCCTGAGGCAGGACAGTGATATCGATGCAGACCCCCTGCGCATGCCAATGAGAGCATTGAAGTACAGGTGGCGAGATGCATGGCTGCTGCACCCAAACATACGATAACAGTATGGTCACTGCGGTTCTGGCTCACAACAAAGCTCAGATGTCCCGTGTCTGCAGAGGCTATCAAGCAATTGATGGGGTTCATTGTACTTGCGTTGCAACTGGCAGCTGGAGTCAGCCTAGTAACCATGCCCCTTGCTGCTTGTAGAGGGAGCTTCAGATGCTGTGGTCACACCAATTGTGAGCAACGCTCAAGTCAGAAATTGATATATAGTACATACTTATTAACACATTGTTTGCTTGTCAACTTGTGGCAGTGTTGCCCAATTTACAATACATTTGTGACTTTTAGGCAGGTTGTTTGCACTATTCATAGTTTTCAAGAAATGTCCCTTTCATGATTCTGCTTTTCACAGGCGAGATTCAGTTGTTGTGATACTCTTTGAACACCAATATTGCCAACGGTCTGTAGCTGCACTTTCTGAAGCACAGTCAACTAAGGAGACTTTGTATTCAATACGAAGCTGAGACTTGTTTGTAGCTGAGACGTGCCTGCAAGTCATGATGGAAATGATATAGATTGCACTATGTGTCTTATTCTTGTTGGTCAGACATCATAGACCCAGCGTCGGCGTCGAGCCACCTCCATGATTGCACTGGCAATCACAATGCGTACCCATACAGAATCCCTGTTGTTGCTCAAGATGGTGATCAAATCTTGCAGAGGACTTCCAGGCTTCATGCCAGAACCATGCAGTGAAGCAACCTCAGTCCCATTTGAAGTGTCCACAAGATGTAGTTTGCTAGATAGGTGCTGCCATTGCCACCTACGACATGAAAACAACAAGCAGTAAATCAGACTGGCTAATATGTGCTCAGCGCTTTGTCCATAGGTATATGCACACCCTCAAGTATGCACTACTCATTGAAGATGCACAGGACTAGCACCGACTTGGTCGTACCAAACTCTGAACAAATTGAGCCTAAGGAGGCCGGCTTGCAACCTTGATTTGGCAACAAAGAATTGTACAGCGCTTTTCTATGTTGCAGGTTGCAGGACACAGGTGCAGCAGCTGTTGCACAAATGTATGCCACAAGTGTTCAAGCATGAAATCTGTGACCACCTGTAAGTCTTGGAGGTCCAAGAAAATTCGCTGCATTTGCTCAGTCTCTTGTGTGTCAAATGTGTCAGTTGGGCACCATCTCTAGATGTAAAGGTTGTTGTTTTGGCAAAACGTCCTCTTTTTACAATAACATTGCTGACAGTTGCATCATTTGCGTCTGAAAGATGCCATTCCGAGCCTTCAACGGGGCCAAAGACCTTTGCCTTGTACAGGTGGATATGCACATGCCCAGACTGCAATCCAGTCATCTCGTAAAGCCCGGCTATGTCACAGCACATACATATGCAACAATCTGTAAAAACGTGCAGTACTTTAGCTTGCCTGTCTGAGGGAACCTAGCAAGCAGACCAACCTGAAATGACTATCAATCCTGTGTCTGAGCTCGTGTCAGAGGCTGACACAAAAGGCTTCGCATTATTATCGTGTGAGACTGCCCACCTTTGATTTGATGTTGACATGCCGAAGGTTTTGGCGGAGCACGTCAAGTTGCAGAGGTTCTCGGACGGCCGCTGTGCTGTCAGAGCTTGCATGTTGTCCTGCTTATGCATGGAGATGTTATGCCAAGCTACACAACAGCTGACCGGCTAGTGCATCCATTGCAGGCTCACCCAAATCTGAATTGGCAAATCGGTCGAAGCTGGCACGACGATATATAGAGGTCAACTCAGCTATAGTCTGATCGTCCATAACATGCTGTTTATGCGCAAGCCTTTAATGCACTTGTCTGCGCTTGTGTGAACTATGGGGGTGCATAGCAACCTTAAACGTTGTGCAATCACCGGTCGATGTCACGAACTTGCGTGCACAAAGCACCGTCACTGAGAACATATGCACCGTCACAAAAATGTAACGCCCAGTAACGCCCAGGGTAACGCCGTTGTTTGTTTGTTCCGACATTTGTTACCAGACACAGGCTGCCTTCCGAGGCATGAACTACCTACGCCAAAGCGCCTCCGGGACCGCCATCAACATCTCGCAATATTCGTGCGCCCTTCTCAAAGCTCGTTGAGCATCGAAAAAGCAAGCTTAAGGGTGTTGACGTTACACACACGCGATGGACCTGAAGCGCATACCGCTGAGGACTTCAGGCTATCCCGATATCGACCAGAAGACCTGCGTCCAACACACGAGACGGAGAACGGTACAATGCGTGGTTGCAGTCGTGCTTGCGGGTGCAGTCTGCGGCTTGCTACAACTAGGTACCAAGCCTATCAGACAGCAGGACAGGCAAGTCTAAGTACTGAAGTCAGATGACGGACACCGGCATTTCGCAGAATTTAAGGCTCATGAATAGCCAGATTTCTCTCTTGCAGTTGCCACCCATCATGCATTCACGATGATTGATCAAAGACAAAAGATAACTGCAATATTGATATCAACCGTCATTACAAAATCTATTTTGTGCAGTGCAGGATAATCACTGAGCACAAGCCCCATTATCGGTCACGGAAATACTGCAGAAATACGGTCGCAGAAGATTGCAGCACCAGGAGACATCCTTACTCTAGCCACTGATGGTACACAGCAGATAGCTATAGCTTGCATTGCAGATACATAAATCAATGAATACTACTGCTTTAGTATTAGTTTTATTGCAATGCCACATACCTGTGGTATCAAGTGCACCACACATCAATTGTGGCAAAATTTGTCCCCAAAATCAATACAGCAGCCTGCCAATAGACTCTAGTAGACTCTTAACTAAAAATGAAAATGGTCAAATTGAATCAGCAGAAAACAAATTTGCGCAAACTGCATGCAGACCACTGGCAGTCCTCATGGCCAAGCAATGTTCAGCTACTGACAGCAACACCCTCTAGTGATAATGATAGCTGGTGATGCGTTGTACTACAGGCAACTGATTTTGGATAAAATCATATTGTTTTGTTCATCAAAAAACTTGTGGTGCATGTTGGTGTGCATGCTCACACGTCTGACACAATGCGCTCCTTTTTCGCTCAGCAGGACCATCTGGGGATTTGCATTACATTGAAGACTGTGTATTTTTTATGCACACATGACACCATTGCCATGATTGGCACAAGTGATCAGTTTTGTTGGCTAGCCGGGGAAGATAAATTCTTCTTCTTCTACTTTTTCTTCAGCATGCTCAGAGCACCATGAACATGTGCTGTATGACGTATGTCCCAACTTGCACAAACCATACTGCACCAGATCTGGTGCAACCCAACATGTACTTGGTCTGAATGCCAGCGGTCTCTGAGGCGTACATGCAAGCATGCCCCATGGCCAATGATGCCTTTGAGCTTTGCTTCAGCGCCGTTGGGGTCCTCATTGAGCCATGAGGGGAAAGTCACCTGTGCAGATATATAGGTTCCCACACTGTTCACTCAGGTGCCCAAATATACAAACAGCTTCCTCGAGATGATACAGCAGACCCAAGACTCCGGATGCAGTGCGGTACTGGATCATGCCACACACTTCAGATGAAGCGTGAGAAAGACAGTGCATGCGGATAACCATAAGGCAGGCTGTGCATGCAAGCACATGCCAGCACCCTCAGAGGGACTGAAAGTTACTGAGTGCAGACTGACTCATAAACGGCCAGGAGATGTGGTTACACCTGATCACAGAATTCTACAGCGGCGGGGTCAGCCAGCAGGTCGCGCAGGTATTTGAGGTGTCAGTACTTGCCAGGTGCATGTCATATTGATCAGACACGTCCAAGTCATCCTCATCCAGCCCGTCCAGGTACCGTTGGCTGCTCAAGATCTCATTGTGCTGCTGAGGTCTCTGGCCGCCAACCACCTCCAGCATCACCAAACCCAGCCCCCACACATCAGTGCCAAAGAGAGGCCAGAAAAGATTTTCCTTATCTGTGCGACTCTGTGTCAGAACAGCACCTTGAGCACAAGCAGGCTGGCCATTAAAAGCAAGACATTGACAAGCCTGTGTGGCATTGGTAACACGAGATAAAGCACTGCAATGCAGCTGGTAAGACTCAGCACTCTTGTTCTACACGCAATCTGCACACGAGCGGGCGTATGTATGCATAGGGCAGCACAGCAGAGCAACTACTGTTTCAGCAAGAGAGCTTGCCACAGTTGCTGAGACGTATGCAAGGATGGCAGGCAGTAAAGTGGGCAAGGCAGCAGAGGGCAGCCTACATGATGCGGCCTAGCCAGTTGGGGCGGCCATTCACATCGTGGGGCACTGCAGCGCGCTGCCCAGGTCTGCCTTCACCAGTGTTGATCCATCTAGGCTGAGCAAGAGGTTTCCAAGGTGCAGGTTCTGGTCCACAACCTCTTTCCAATGCATGTAGGCCACACCAGCACAGAGCCCCTGAAACCCTACCACCACGTGCCTGGTTGTCAGGTTGCAGCACGACACGCGCATCAAGCACCCCCAAAGCCGGTCTAGGTTTCAGGTAAGTTTAGAAATCTTGTCGGTTTTCGACTTGAGCTTGCTGACGGGTGAGCAGGTGCTCCACAATCTGTGCAGGAGGGTTGGTCTGTCTATCTGTCTGGTCATGCTCAGCTTGGTAACGCAGGGTGTTTGTGCTACTGTCAGCCCTTGAGTCATCCCCGCGATACCTTCAACGCTTCATAGTTTGTTACGACAGACAGACAGACTGACAGACAGACATATAGGCAGGCAGGCAGAGATGTAGGCGAATGACATAGGATGCCTCATGCGCATCACCTTGGACATACCAGCTGTGTGCTGCCAAGAAGGAGGAGGACAGCGAGGGTCCTAGGGTGTCTAGAGCCAGGTAGGCCCAGTTGCGCTGGCAATCATCCTTTTCCTGAGTGGTCAGGATTGCATGCGCTCGCACAATGTTGGGATGGTGCAGTGACCACAGCTTGTCAGCTTCCTGCTGCAATCTTGAAGCCACAGCTTGCGACAACACAGTGCCTGGAGTGTCTCACAGCAGCAAAGACTGTGCTATTTTGGCCACGACTGATCTCATGTCCATGCTGCCACTCTGGCCCCTGCAGATTGTAGTTGCTGACAGTCAGTGTGCTTGTGGCATGGTTGTGCAGCTGTGCATATGACCCACGGCCTGTTACATGTTCTCACTAGCCTTATGTAGTTGCTGTTCCACACGACACTGAATGAGTGCATACTCATACTATGATATGAGTGCATCACACTGCACAGACGACCTGCCCATGGCAGCTGAGCAAACCCGGCAAAACGCATGCAAAGCATGAGAAGAGCCTTACCAATGGCATGCAAGGTATGTCGAGGCTTCTGTGCAGCTCAGCATTCTCGGCCTCAAGCTTGTTGCAGCGCTTCTGGAGCTTCTCTGCAGCACAGCGTGCTGCCTCCAGATCGAATTTCTGCATGCCACATAGCATTGGCAAGTTCAATGCTGGCTTGCTGCCTGGCCTCAGCCAGCTGCCTCCTCAGCTCTTGTACTTTGGCCACAGGTCCTGATCAGGACTTATGAGCCCTACTGTATGTTATGTTCCGGCAAGTCTTTTACTTCTTGTTTAACCTATATTTACATTGATTGCAAGCTGTCCTGGTGCCTGTCAGTATGGAGTCTGGGGCATGCACAGTTCATCTGTTGCTGCTTTAGAATTTATCATGTTCCAGTGTTTGCAAGACTGACCCTCTGTGGGCATTACCTCACGTTCAGAACGATTTGTTGCCTATTGCCCTCCACCCCTGGCCGGATGTAGAAAGTATATCAATCTAATGTATCCTTTGACTGCAACACACGGGCAACGCCAATGAGCATTGTCCCCGTGACAGAATGGCGAGTCTTGCTTCAAATCCCCCAAAATCATGAACGTGACTGCTGTGAGCCACAGCATGTCGTGATAGCAATAGCTGCCCAAACATCAGACAACGTGATTAAGAAACTGCCATCTCAGCTTTGCATGCTCAAGACACTGCTAGTATTGATGTCTCTCAAGCTTGAGCTATTGGTAGGCTTTGTATGTCACATGGCCCGCATCAGTACAGGACCTCACAAACACTTTGTGGCCATCTGATCCCAACTTGCCGCCGTGTCTCAGGCAAGGGCAGCAGCCTGTGGGGGTCCCCAGATGACATTTGCTGACAAGGCGTTTGCTGTCTTGCAGACTGCCTTGACTGACACCCAACACCACTGGTACAGGCAGCCTGGCTGGCTTTGCTTTGGCAGCTCACAAGTTGCATGTCATAGTGGGTCAGAATGTATCCAACTGTCAGCGCGATCTCCATTTCTGCAAAGAAGCGTCCTGGGCATCTGCAATGATTACAAACCCAAGATTAGTGCAAGTGTAGATGCATTTTATAAACAAGACAGATGTTAAAGCAGGTTCCCAAGATTGGAGCAAACCCGACGCCTGTGTCTGGTGTCGTTGAGACGAGGCTTGCCTTCCACAGACTGTGTCAAAGTGATGTTTCATGTCCAAGTAACCTCGTTGCTTAGACATGCAATGATAAAGATGTTGTCAGCTTTTGTACAGGTGCCCTCAGCATAGCAATGAGGTCACGAGGATGTGACATGAGGACAACTTCCAAAATATTGCTGCCCAGACATGTAGGAGGGTTTGAGTCTCAGCAGCTGACTATAATGCACAAGTGCGGTGGTAAACATGGATTCTGCTGTACGTATGGTACCACAATATCAGCAAAGCAAACTGCACCTATAGCGGCCTCCGCCAAAGACCAGGCCGGCAATGCCACCAATGCCAGGCACCTCATGTAGGCTGCTACCAGGACACTGCAAGCCCCCCCTGGCTGGGTTGTAATCTTCAGGGTTGGGGTGGAAAAACCTGGGATCGTGGTGGCTCTCATACGGCGACACTGCTAACATATCACCCTGCAGATTGCAAATGGACCTTGTCTTCAAACAGCCTTCACAGAAGGCTATGGATTTGCTGGGCACATCACGCCTGAGGACAATGGTGGAGGCAAAAGTTGCATGCAATCTTGTTGATCCAAACCCTTGTTTGCTTGATGCAAGACTGTGTGCTGCTGCAAGCGCACAGCATCACCTCAATTGCTGGACTGCAGCGCACCAACATCACTCTCCTTGCAGGACAAGCAAATGGTTGCAAGAAAGATTAGACTAGACTGAAATGACCGAGCAGGTGCAACAGAGACAAAGTCATGATTGACCCAAGCCTTGCTGTGTCTCAAGGCTCAACACAGAGGGAGACATTTGCCGTACATCACAGGATGAAAAAGAAAGACACTGTATACCTTATTGACATTGACAGTGATGTCTTGACCTCCCGGCATGGCCATGTCACATGCAGCCATGCGAACAGCAACGCCAGGGGCTCGCAGTCGAACAGCCTCAGCCACACATGTTGCCAGCAACGAGGTCCTGTCACATGCCACCTGCACCAGCCTACTTCTGCCTGCAGTCCAGCACTTCATCACGCTCTACAAAGATGAATGTCGTGATGCATGTAAACACAGTATATGCACACACCTATTCTGTACAACTACATTGCCCTTCCATGTCTGTACTGCAGTATGCTGTGCAGTTTGTATGCACTGTATACAAACTCGCATTCAAGATATTCAAGATACAAGATCAATCAATCTGTGCCAGAGCTCTGTCATGGTTGCTCGTGTGGGCAAATGGGCATTACTTTGTTGGTTCCCTGCTGCATGTAGCCCAGTGTTGCTAGCACAGCAGCCAGTTGTGGACCTCAAACATGTACCGCCCCAGTCCAGCAGGCACTGAAATGGTACGCACCCACGACTAAGGTCACAAAGAGGATCACTGAAACTTCTGTCACCAGCACCGCCGATAGAGACTGGCAGAGGCTCACCTGCAGCATCCAGTCCCTGCTGTTGTGCCACCGGAGTCTGGCTGCTGTTATGACTGCCATCTGACTGGAGGCTGGACAAAATCTGCTGCTTGTAATGGGCGTTGTCAGGAAGCAGCAGGAAAGCCAGGGCCCAGAAGGTGGCAGGCACTGTGTTTGCCTGCACAAGAATAACACTAATGATGATAGTAACGCTTTCCAGCTCATGACAAGCTAGGTACGTGCGAGGCAAGTCCTATCCTTCTAGTCTGCCTGCACAATCACACATCTGATCACCATGTTTTGAAGTAGCAGATACCTGTAGTACCTCTAGCAGAAATGAATTTGCAAATACCTGCAGTACCTCTAGGGGAACGCATTACTCACAGGATTTACCAATTTACAAGCATTGGTGACCAACTGATCCGCAACTCATCTGTGATGATGAGAGAGAGTGCTCTGCACTTTGCTTCTCAAGGTTGTGCCATATCTGATGGTGATGCAGGCGAAACATGGGCGTGCTAGACAGAGGGGACAGAACTTGCAGTTGATAGACAGTGGCAGATCAAGACAACATGGTATCCAGAGTGCTTGGATTGTTGCTGCAGCCACATGTCATGACACTTGCCTAGGCTTTTGATCATAAACTGTGGCTGCTTGCCACTTGTGCCTGAGGCCACATGGTTCAATCACTTCATACTTGCACACATGTGTAGCCGCCATGAACATGCAAATCTGTTGAAGTTGGCAGACTAACACTTTTCTGAGCGCCTTGCCTACCGCTTGTCGAGCTGTGACATGCTAGACACAAAGACAATCCAGGATCTACAGAATACTCAGAGTTGCATTTGGATTGGGTACTGTGCCGTAGCTGGTCATGTCTGCATGCAAAAGCATGGCACACATCCCAGATTGATGTTCTCATGTAACCCAGATAAAATGTCTGTGCTTGGTTGCAGGTTTCAGGTGTGGTCTGCATGTCGCTGCTCAGCCTTTTGACTATGTCCATGCTTTTGCAACTGTTAGTGGCCACTGTCGTCGTTGAGCACTTGAGGCTGAGTGACAAGCCCCACTGGAGCAGATGAGGGCCGTACCAAGGAGGCCCAAAGAAGAGCCAGAAGCACGTTTGGAGCAATGCAGTGCAGCTCAGGGGCGCTTTCCAGCAAACGCCCCACCACAGTGCCCTCAAATTGCCCTTCAGCCCATGAGATCCTGCAGTAAGCGGGACCACCATCCTTGCTCTATGAACACGCAACATAACATGATGACAACAACAATGGCAACAACATGACTGTAAAATGAAGTACTGGTAGTGATGAAAACCACAACCAGAACACAGCAGACAAGAGCATTTCCTCTTGCTGCTGCAAAGCACAGGTCAGGCCTTTGACTGATGTCAAAAGTGGCCTTGCATGATCTAGCAGAACTGAAGGTATATACAAAACACATGAATGATTTGATACGGTGTACATCCAGTCAGATGTAGAGGCCTGAAAATGCTGTTTGCTGCAAGCCCATCATGCACACATCTACTGTTGTAACCAACACCAAGATGCAACATGTTGATCAAGCAGCAGGACCTCTGCAAGCAGCATATGACCAAGCAATTGGGTTCGACCAGCCTGATTGTTCTGGGAGATAGGGCAGTGGCATGACCCCGCATGAGGGGGAGGGGTGCGTTCCACAGAGAGGCTGTGTTGTTGCAAAAAAGAAACAAACATTGAAACATGACGGCCTGGACTGATGTGGACTGATGCGTGCAGTAATCTGGCTTGCTCATCATCTGCACCAGTGAAGCCACAAAGAGCATTGACAGCTTCCAGGCCGTGCACAAGGAGGTCTTAGGTCAGCATGTCGGTGAATTTTAAGTTGCTCTCTTTTCATGAAGCAAAATCGAGCAATCAAAATGGTCAAAATGGTCAAAATGGCCCCCCTTCCCCTCTTTCCTGAACTTGGAAGGCCCTTCAGCAGAGGGGCAAAGTGTGATAGTTGCTAAACCCTACCCCCTTACCCTGACGACAAAGTACACACAGCAGGCAGCCACCCTAGCTGTTGCATTTACCCCCCGACCCCCTCGTCAAAGCAAACAGCCCACCTGAAGGCCTCCAGCAAAGCCCGCCTGCCTCGGCAGAATGAGGGCTGCAGGAAGTGGGGCACTGGGGAGGCTGCCAGCTCAAATCCCTCCTCAAAGGCGAAGAAGGCCTTCTGTATGTGCTCGCTGCCATGAAATTCCAGGAAGGCAGCTCCAAAGATAGACTTCAGTGCTGCTGGGAACAGGATCTGCTTGATGCAGGACATCAGATCAGCCTGTATGTCATGCATTGTTGAGTTGGCAAGCTGGCAGAAGGGAAGCGGGCAGGGTTTGGGAAGGAGGGACCTTTGAGAAGGCAGAGGGATCTGTGTGGAGTGAGGGGCGTTTGGGGACAGGAGGGGTGATTACTGGAAGAGAGGTGGGGAAAAACTGAGAAGGCAAGTAGAGGTATTGGGGTTGGACAGGATGCGTGAATGGGTTAGGAAGAACGAGTAGCAGGGATTGCTTTAGCTGCGCTCAGATGCACAGGCTCAAAAATCCTGTGCCAAGCAGCACAGTTGCACAAAGCGCTCTGCAGTAAACAGGGTAACAGCCAAGTAGGAGGTTGACAGCAGATTTACAGGCAGCATGTGTCCAAAACATATGTTGAAAACGACAGCAACAGCCTTTCTTGCCGTAAACTTCATGGCAGGAGCACAGCACAGCACGGCACAGCACAGCACAGCACAGCACAGCACAGCACAGCACAGCACAGCACAGCACAGCACAGCACGGTCCAGCAGATGGCCAGCACACACTCTGGAAAGGGCAACCTGCCACCCAAGCAACACTGCGTGAGCCATGTCTCATGTGAGCCATGTCTCATGTGAGCCATACCCCACAAAATCATGTTGCCGCATGAGTGAAAGCCAGCAAGGGTACCTTGTTGGAGCTGCTCAGAACTGCCTGGGCATACGTCTCCAAGCCAAGGAGGAGACCATGAGCATGGTGAGGCAAATGTGCAGGCGTCAGCTGTGCTCTGAGGCCTTGCAGCAAGGCGGTGTGATGGGGAAAGAACAGATGCGATGGCAGCCCGAACACCCTGAAGGTGAAGTGTTCTGTGGCAGGCCTGCCTGAACAAAATTTGTCCCTCTTGCTGCTTTGTTGGTGCATTAGCTTCGATTACACAACTACAGATACATGGTTCTGACCAGGGTAGCGAAAGGGAGACATGCCAAGGCGCTTGCCTGAAAGCGATCTGGTCATCCTGAGCTGTGAAAAACAATTTCATGGCAGCAGGATGCAGAAGATATGTCATACGCTGACCTCCCAATGACACCCTGAAGATGTCCCCATACTGCAGGACAGCGCACCTTGTGCCTTGATCAAAGCAATCACTGGGGTGAGTAAAGGTGAGTCGAGTTGTTAACCTGCAATTTGCACCAGTGCATAAAGGCTGCTCCATGCAGCGCCAAGCTGATGGTATTGCCAATGAGGGGCCAGCCTTTGACAGTCGGGGCAGCGTTGTCACGTTTTGTCTTCAGATCTTTCCTGCACGCAACCCATGCTGCACAGGCAACGACAACGCAAGACGCGTACAACCCGAAGGACATGACTTTGCTGAACCAGGATATCACGAAGGTGTGAGGGTTTAGGCGAGGCAACATAGACTCCAAAGCAGCAAAGAAAGCAAAGTTGCCAGGAGACGAAGCATCGCAATTGCTCGTCCGACACTGCGGCAACATTGTCGCCAAACGTTTCGCATTGTGTGCAGTGATACTTGTAATCCGATATAGTAGGCGTGTGTGGAATACCGCTAAGTATCTGGCTGCTCGTCAGGTCGCCGCTCTGATCTGACTCGAAGGCCTCTCGCGCTCTAGACTCGAGCGCAGCTTCGTTGGAGCATCGGAATGCAGGCTTCCGGGGTAACACATCTACCTGGACATGCTCGTGTTATCGGATATGTGCAAACACCCCTGTCGCTGCCTTTGTCGCGAAGAGCACCTGCTTGGTCATACCAGCCAGCCCACACAAGGCAGCGCCGTAGACCTGCACACACATGCCAAGCCAATGCCAGTGCTTCCCCACCACCTCCTAAACGTGCTCCCACTCCACCTAAACAGCAAATGCTGGTAAGGGGTGCAGCTGCAGTAGATGCATCCTGACACAGCAAGCTGTTTGCCTGTTGCAGTGCAAACGCTACTGCCAAAATAGACCTGCACCACTGCATTGTCACAGGCAAGCTTCACATGGCCTGACACCAATGCCCCACATTGTTTTGTACATGCAGATATATGTGCCACCACACCCGCTGATCCAGCACTGGTTGGCAATAGCGCGCAATGACATGACGCCTCCGCCAATCTTCAGAGCAGCCATAGCAGAGCTGGGTAGGATACTAGTGTATGAGGCTGGGCGTGACTGGCTCCCAACAATGCAACAGCAAATCTCTTCTCCTGTTGGAGTAGCAGATGCTACCTTTGTAGATCCCACACAGCCTGTGAAGGTAAGGAACTGTCTTTGTTGCATTTTTTTTCTTGATCAACTGTTTTCAAATCCTTGAGAAAAACAAATAAAACAAAAAATCAGGAGTATGACCTGCCTAGATTCAGTACTTGCTTGCACACACTGTTGAGACTGATGCTCTAAGCAGTTGAGCTGTGCTTGGCAGTGTTTACAAATTGAGTCGCCTTGCAAAATGAGCTTCAACTTCAGCCTCCTGAACTTGCTCCAACAATTGCTGACGGAGATTAATACAATCTGCCACCAACCATACTTGCTTGCCTGGACCAAAGATAAGGCTGTTCCTAAATGATGTGTCGTGGACAGAGCTTGCACCCAGTAAGGCACAAGCAACAGTTTACAGGCCAGCGTATGAAATGCCGTGTGCACATGTTTTGCACTGCCCTCACATGTTGCAAGCTGTTTGCATCAAAATTGGGCATCAATACCTGGCTTGACCTGTCAGTGTTGTGTACAGAGGGTTTGCCAGCAACATTTTCAGGATGGGGCAAGTTTCTACTTGATCACCATACAGAGATGACCTTCCTTTTGTGTGCAATGCAGGTTGTGCCCATTTTGAGAGCAGGACTGGTTCTGGTTGAGCAGATTACCACTGTGTTGCCGTCACAAGTGACCTACCATGTCGGCCTGGTGCGCAACGAGGAAACACTTCAGGTGATTCTGCTTTTGAACAATGACAGACTATGCTGGTCGGCAGAAATGGAACCTTATGGTAAAACCGAGTTCCCGTTTGGCTTGTGGCGCGGGGAGAGGTAATTATGAGGGGGTAGAGGATGGGGGGGAGGGGAAAGGTGCCTTTGAAGACAGGACAGCAGCCTCATGCCCTTTTTCAGAGTGTCTAGCGGCTAGCTGCAGTGCTTGACTTGCACGCAGCGCAAATCATCAATCAGCAGTTTGCCCCTGGTCTTGCTGGCTTGTGAAAGCATACAATCTTGTCCATGTTGGAAGATGCCATGTCATGCATGATTTTGTACAACAGCAGACAACCCCTGCCAGGCCCTCCCATTCTCCCCCTCCCCCATAAAAAATCAATTGTCACAGCAGTGTAGGGTTTGACACCAAAGTCCTTTTTTTGTGCGTACTGGACAAGTAGCTTGGTCCTTTTTGCACATTATTGCTGCACAGCTCAAACTGCTGATTTGATTATGGATCCCATGCTTTTGTTTTTCTTGGTCCAGTGTCATCCCAGAATCTGTAACATGCACACCATGCATGAAGCTGTCTGAATAGCAACCTCCTCAGGTTAAGAGTGCCCACTGTGCATGGCACAAATATACACAGACATGTGAAGGGTTGGTCTGCAGGCAACCTCATACTTGAACAAGCTACCAAGCAGTTTCAGCCCTGAGGACCGCATCCTCGTGGCAGACCCCATGCTCGCAACTGGTATGCTGCCTCAGTTACTGCCTTTACAGCTTGATTCCTCATGCTGCTTCCTGTCATGTTCAAGGACCATCACAACAGCTGTTGCAGCCACCATAGCTGCTCTTTTTGTGCTTATATTTACAATCTGTGATCACCACAACAGCTGATGGAGCCATTCACTGGGTACATGTGTTGCCTGCTGGCCCTTGGGTTGTTTTGCTGATTGATGCACATGCTTTGGGTCCAAACGTGCAGAGCTACTGTAAAAGATAAGCAACACATGCCTTGAAGGTTACAGTTTGTTACGGAAAGATATTACTTGCCCTGCAAGTTCTTAGTTCATGATAAGGTCAAGAAGTTAGTCAAGCTGTTTGTATTTCAATGTATTGCTGTAGATATGCCAACCACTGCAGCTACTAGTGATGTTTCGCTGAGCACTCAGGTGCTGTGCTTGAATGGTGCAGGAGGGACTGTAGTGAATGTGCTGGATGACATTGTCTCACGAGGCGCTGATCAGAGCAAAATAACCATTGTGTGTGTGGTGGCCTGCCCGCCAGCGCTCAAAAAGCTGTCGGAGAAGTTCCCAGGTACAGCATGTCGACATTTGCACATTGTTGCACAGCATTGCATTGCAGTATATGACGTCAAGTTACTTTACTTTATGTTACGTCATGTAAAACTGTAACATACCAACGCGCTACGCTACGCTATGCTATGTCACACTATGCTATGTTATGTTACGTAAACAGCCCTACCTCCCACTACGCTGCATGGCATGGCATGGCGTGGCATGGCATGGCATGTACTGCAGCAGTTCAGAGCAGCCTGTGCTGCCATCATGCATGCACATGTCTTTTGTGTATTGACTTTCACGAGAACCTCTGTATCTCCACACGGGATGCATGACAGCACCCTCAATGGGGGATGCACATTCACATTGCTTGCATTGCCAAAGATCTAAGGGCAAAGAGTTCTGCTGCTTGTTGCAGGCCTTCGGATATTTGCAGCATGTATTGATGCAGAGCTGAATGACAAGGGGTATATTGTGCCTGGCTTGGGGGATGCTGGAGACAGAGCATATGGCACTCAATAACACACGCCCATGTTTCAGTCCTGGTTATCATGCATAAGTTCCGTTTGCATACGCCACCGTCCCAATGTTGCTAAGTTGTCTACTTGGCAAATGTGTTGGCCAATAGTACAGATTAATTATGCAGATGCCACGTGCATCAGGTAAATATGTATATAATGCATCATGTATGGCTATGCAGTGCTTCAACCTATACATTATGTTGATATATAGTAGCATTTCAAATCTGTCTGCAGCACCCTGGACAGTCCCAGGCATTGCAGCGGATACTCTAAACGTCAGGTGCCTGCCTCTTGATGAGCTAGAAAGTGCTAGTCGGGGTAACATGCAACGTGCATCATATGTACGAAAGTAGGTCCCAGGTAAGGCATAGTAAGGCAGAGTGCCTTCCAATCAGGGCTTCCAAAACGTGATGACAGGCAAGTTGGAGCAACCAAAAATTACTGCTTGGGTATCATCTGCCTCTAGGCAGTGCTTTTCAAAAAAAAGGCTTTATTCATCCGTAGCAATGCATTCCTTTGACACAGCCACGCAGGGATTCCTTGAATATTCACTTCCGTTATTTGCAAAGCCAACTGTTTGCCTTCTTGACAGGCCTCAAAACAACAGCAGGATATGTGACTGATTTTCACTCAGAATTTCGAAGCCTCACTTTATCACAGCAAGCACGCCCCAAACTGGCAAGACTCCCATTTTACAGGTGGACTGTGGTGTGCTCAGATCTCATTTCTTGCTGCCACAATGCAGTAGCCTAGTAGTACTGCCTATCACCAGCAGAGAGGCCGTGCTTCCGACATGCATACACATAGTGCAGCGAGTCAGAGTCTGAGTCCAACAGCTTGAAAGCCTCCTGCACGACAAAATTTGTACTGACTACATTTGGTCCCAGACTACTACGTATGATTGATGAAATGGACACATAAGGCCCACTGAAAGGACATACAGGGATGATCATATGCATGTACATACATAGGTATCTGCTGACAGCGATTGCAGAGAAGCAGCTGACGGGCAACTATCATTACGACCATTGTCTGTGGGTGCATCAGAGCAAGTCCGGGGTCTTGCAGAGAATCACATCTCAATGGCTTTTCACACCCAGACAAGCATGTGAGTGTGACATGTGAGCGTCTCGGCACTTACTCTTGGCGTATATGGCCCTGAGACACAGGCAGCGGTTGGCACAACACACTGGCTGACAGCAGGGGACATGCTCTCTGGCCTTTCTATGGTGTACAGCATGGGATCCCAGCCAAAATCACCATTCAGGAAGCAAGGCAGCCGTGAGCGTGGGCTGCCATAACTGATGCCCACGAACATTCCACCAGGCTGCAACAACCTGCACAAAGCACAAGTGACACCAGCTTTACAAAGCAGCTTTGGGGCTCTCTTCATTGTGAAAATAATACAGCATCCAAGCAGATGTGTATGTAACACCAGAGTTCACAGAGTAGGAGGACATGCCATGTCAGACATCAATGCAACAGCCTGCACTAGCAAATGATATTGGCTTTGCGGAGCAGCTGTGGAGCAGTGTTCATGCACTGACGCCTGACACTGCACTCCCCCATTTCATGCACACAAATTTTATGCACACTCCTCCTCAAATGCTTCATGTACACAACATATACTGCCCTATGTACAAGAAACAAACAAGTGGACTTTTACATGAGCAATGCGCACATGACATCAATGTGCAGAGATTGTACAGTGTGAGATGTCAGTGCAAGAGGTTGTCGACATAGAGGAAGTGTGTAGGCAGGTCTAAGCATCAAAGCCCGCTGTGCCAAGAAGCTATGCCAACACCTGATTGGAGTGTTAAGAGTGCCACTTGAGCAGAAAATATGGTTGTGTGACTGGATAGCAATGGCAGAGCCTGTGCAGTACTGACTTGCCTGCTGCTCTCCATAAGCATGTGATGGATGTCTGTAGCAGCCTTCTCACCACATGCCATTGCATCCATTGTGCCCTTGTCAAGCACAGCACCAAAGCTGCTGTCAGTGTATTGAGGCATGCTCCTACAGACCACATGCAGCACTGAAGCCTGTGCTGTGGTTGCATAGTCTCTGGCGTGTTTCTGTGATTGTATGAGAGAAGAGAGCTTTGCAAGGGTAAAATCTGGTGGCACCAACAGAGAGATCCAGCATACCTGGCATCTGCAACAGCATACTGCAGCTGTGGCGAATGCTGCTTTTGGTTTTGTTGCATTTGCTGTATGACGACCTCTGAAAAGTCGATGCTGGTGACAGAAGTGTAACCATCAAGCGCCATGTCAATCTGCAGCTTGGAGTTTCCCACACCAACCTGTAATATTTGCAGTAGTCACAGCAGCATCATCCAAACATCAAGAGTGAGCAACTGATTGAAGGCCTGGAAGTCTCACTTGCAGCACAGCGACATCCTTTGAGATTAAAAGTTTGATAATATGTCTCAAAGTATCATATCGTTGATACCATTCGAAACTGTTGCCGCCTGACTTTGTGTACCGGTCGTTCCAGTAATCTTGATCGGAGTACTGCAGTGGCGCACAGGAAGATCAAAAGCGCCCGACGAGCACAATTGTATCGAAATTTGGGTATTCCCCCACTTAACATCACACTCACTCAAAGCGCCGCGACGTATATATAGATGTTGCTTGATGTTGCAGCGCTGTCATGCGCATACCTCTTGCGTCACCAGCTGCGCGCCTGGGCTCATCCAGCAGAATGTGGACGAACGACAGTCTAGTGTTGCTCAAGGTTCGGTCTTCCCTGATACTTCTGATTGGACCTGCCAAGGAGACTGTTGCGCTTGATGCTTGATTCTTGATGCCTGCCGGCCCTCAGAAAAAGAAACAGTCGTATGTGTAGACAATTCATGTCATCCTCGTGCTATGAGTAACTTTTAGTATTGTTTACATAACAAGCTACATTCGAATGTGCGTCAAGTCAAGGAGCAATGCAGAGCGAGCTGTACTCCGTCCTTTGAGCAGCAATGCCACCTGTGGACGTTCGGCCCTCCCACACAGAGGTCAACGCCATCAAACAGCAGCTCAAGCTTCTGGGCCACACTCTGCCAACGGATGTCATCGTGAGTTTCCTGCAAGAGAACAGCGGGCTGCTATCTGCTCATCATCACCCACACAAACCTGAGCAGAAATTTTTTGATCACGGCAATGATTACCCGCCGGCTGATACCACACAGAGAGGGCACTCGGCAGGTGCTGAGACAGGGTTTGCTTCAAGAGCTATGCGCCCAGTGACTCAGGCAGTACCTGAGCTGGATGTGACTTGGGCGTCAGCAGCTTCATCAAGGCACCTTGGGATTGGCAGGCGCGCTCAGGTGCCTTCATGAACGCACCCTCTGTCTCTGCGCTACGCTCCTTGTTACTCCTTGCTTGAACAGTCCCCGGCATATGCTGTACTTCAGGGTCTGGCTAGCTCAGGTCAGGCATTATCTCATGACGGCTTCACTGTGGCTTCTTCTGAAGCACAGCAAGCTAGCACAGTCCGCAAGGATGCGTACGAGCAGCGCCTGTGCTCCAGGGACCGCATGTGAGGCCACCTGCTGAAGCTGTCTCCACAAATCAGTTTTCAAGCTTGTATTGCAGACCTAGACAAGCTTTCTTGGCCTGACAAGCTTTTAAGCTCACCATTGCACCCGCAGCCAAAAACCCGCACTAGATTACCATCAGATTGAAGGCAATGCTTGACATGCAGGTCAAACTTACCTGGGAATACACCCAATGTGGCTTCTTCCCAAGGCCGGGACAATTCCAGCGCTCTGGAAGACGATTTCTTCAGCCTGAAAGCAGAGCTGGATGAGCTTGCAGCTGCCCCACACAAGCCAGAGCATCGCAGCACATCACAGTCTCAGCTTGACACCAGCACGCAGCGCATGCGACCACAAGGGTTCCCCATCAGCTCACACGACCAAGCCCAAGCTGGGTTCCAAAGAGAGCCTTTCAGCAGCAGCAGCAGCAGCAGACAGTGGTGGCATCAAGCTACAGAGCCTATGTCTGACAGCTGCAATCAGCCTCTGCAGCATGCACAGCACGCCCAGCATGCGCAGCACGCACAGCATGCACAGCAGAATGGCACACATCAAGCAGGCAGAGCCCCTCATGAAGATGTACATGAGTTCACAGCTGGCATATACGAGCAGCAGGGAAGGCACAGTCAATCAGGCCTGACTGCCGCAGATGCACATCTGCACAATTGCCAGGAGTACAGTCATACAGAACGCGCCGGGGCTGGTCAAGGCCCAAAGAGGGGTAGCAGAGGGGGTCAGTCCCCCAGTCCTGGGTCTGTGTTGGGCTGCTCATCTGTGCGAAGCTTGCCCTTGTTGAACAACAGTTTCATCGTGCCGGCTCAGCCTGTGAAGCCCAAGAAGGTGGATAGAGTCACGAGATATAGGTCAAACACTACTGCTGGCCTTGCTTTTTGCCATGCATGGGTCGTCATGTTGGTATTTTTATAGGTTGGCCTGATGAGCAGAGAGCCTGGTCCCCTCTGTTGCAACTTCTTGTTTACTTACCTGTGTGCTTGTGTCAGGATATTTAACTAGCCTCATGTGGCTGGACATCTACACTTTAAAATTAGCCGATCAGTATATGACTAGATTGCTTGGTTGCTTGGTTGCTTCATTGAACTGATTGTTTGGCTGACTGACTGACTGACTGATTCACTGGCTGACTGACTGGTTGGTTGATTGCTTGGTTGGTTGTGGTTGCTTGCTTTTTGCTGCATTGGTTGTTTGATTGCTGAGTTGGTTGACGGTTGATTGATGATTGCAGGGAGTTGCAGCAGGTGTGGAGCAAGGATGCTTTTCTGCGTTCTGGAGGCATGGCAAAAGCCAGCAAGCGTCAAGGCGAGAAGTTCAATGAGCTGTATGCTGCCTGCCATGCAGCTGAGGACAAGCTGAAAGATCTGACCCTCAAGCATGGCAAAGCTGTCAAGGGAGTGACAAGGAGCAGGGCTCAGCAGGAGAACGTGGCTCCCACAGAAAAGCGTAGAGATGCTCTCAGGTCAGTAGAAACATAAAAGACTGTGTTGCCGTGCATGCTGGAACACTTGGGGAACTTGCGAAATTTTGCTGTGTTCACCACCGGCGGCGCTTTGCTCTGTGCCTGTGTTGTGCAACAACTGGGTTAAGCAAATGCTGTGCATTGGTTGCAAGGAGTACAGTGCAGTGTCTCATCGCTGTTGGTGTTCATGCTTGTGTTATGGGCAGCTGCACACTGGCCATATTGTGTGTTGGCATGGTCATGGAACATGTTCTTTTAGCTTTTGCATATCTTGGGTCTATGTCATGTCTGACAGCAAGGCAAGCAATTGATTTGAATTGCAGCACTTCTTGACAGCTTGATGTCATGACAGCCAGCATTTGTTTGCTGCAGCCACAAAACATGCTGAACTTTTACACTTGGGTGCTGTACAGGTGGGAAACCAGGATGAGGATGCAGCTGCGGGATGACCACTTCTGACTCTGGCTTGCATGTGCATATAGCTGCTGATATGACATTCATCCGAGATGTAGCCAAAATTAATCATGTACATTGTCTTGGTCAACACGCAATGTAAAAGTGGCCATACTAGTTCAGAATACCATCCAATGTGTACAGTGGTAAGGCAAATTGTTGCAACTGCAAATCGAAGTGCAACCAATAGCTGGTCTGAAGATTGAATGTTATGAAGGATCTACCCAAAGACTTATGTCAAACCTTTACGCTGATTCAACCTGTCGTGTATCCTCACCTGATGCCTATCATAGTGGTTCAAAGTATTGCTTTACTGGTCCACATACACAACATAGCATCACATTGTTCACAGTTAAAGTGCTGCATGAAATTGATCTCAAAAATCACCAAGCAAGCAGCTCCATGTAGACTAAGTGCATGATGATGACAGAAATATATAATCGAAGACTGACGTGTCAGCATGTTTATTCATTGATGACAGGCAAATGATCTGCAGGGCCTTTGTAGTCCAGAAATGCGCCCTCCCGTTTGTGCTGCAGCAGCTGATGCCATCAACAATCAGCTTGACACATATCTGGTCATTGTTGCATGTCAGGTCCACCACGCCCGCGCTCTCAGGTCACTGCTGTGAACTGGGACCCCCCTTCTAACGGAGCACCTTGGAGCTCCATCATTCTGGCAAAGTACTTTGTGAGGTGCCGCAGCTGATCAGCCTGCATACCAAATTGCATGGATAGCATCTCAACATCAAACAGGGAACAAGAAACTGCTATGCTTGTCAGCCCTACACAGATCAAGTTTTTGCCTGGACAGATCAATGCAAGTTCTGCCCCCCAGGGGCTTGCATCAAGGCATCTTGTGGATAGCTCCATGACACATAGATTGATGATGGCACCGGGCACACCGAGGCATTGAAGCTCCATGACATGCCAGGCTGGTGTAGTTTCCAACGTCAGGGCTAGCTGCTTACCTGCTGCACCTCAAACCTTGAAGCAGACCCATCAGCCAGCTGAGCTTCAATAGCAACCTTAAGTGCCGATTGCTGCCACTGTGCTATGCTCTTGCAATTGCTGACACTATCAAGCTGCTGCCCAGCACTACCAGCACCAGTGATCACCCTAGGGCTGTCTGACACAGCCTTCCAAGCCACACGGCCTTGTTGCCTCGCTGCCATGCACTGCTCCAGCCGCTTGTCACACCCTGCCACCTCTGCCTGCAGCCGGGCCTCTGTTTCTGCACAGTTGTCAATGCTAGCTAGCATGTTGTGTTTTGCAGCATGCTGTTGCTGCTGGAGAGCGCTTGCATGCACTGTGCTACAGGCAGCAGCTGCTTCACTCTTGCTCCTCCGTGCACATGCTGCGTAGCTGTTGCCCAGCTGCCTGCGTCTCTGCGCTTTCCCCAAGCTGCTGTTTGTGCTAACAGCACTTGCTGGCTGGCGCACTTTGCTCTGTGCGCCCTTGTGTGTGCCAGAGAGGACACTGCCTTTGTCACCTTCTGCGTGCAGCACTGCTGCAGAAGCTGCATCCGGTGACTCATTACCTTCAATATGTGCTTCTGCTGCAGAAGCTGCATTTGGTGGCTCATCCTCAGCATAAGCACCTACAAGGTATTCAGCCTGGCTAGCATCTGACCTTTGACTAGTCACTGCAGCATGCTGATCATGCTGTTGGCGGAAGGCAACTGGCAGATCCTTCCAGATCTGTGCGACAACACTTTTGGCTTCTTTGTTGGGATTCAACCTGGGAGCAAACGTGCACTCCTTCAAGGCACGCTCTTCCTGGATGTCATATGAAGTGACCGCTTGGTTGATAAGGCTGTGAGCAGATCTATCCAGCCCTATGACTGCAGAAGCCCTTGTTGACTCGGCTGCAGTGTCAGGTTCTTGACCTGACTCAATGCCTGAGGAGCTGACTGAGCAGACTTGCATTCCCAATCCTGGCATGTGGGCAGAGCATCTGTGCGGCAGTGCAGCCTTCTGAGGGGGTCGGTATGCCGATGCCTGTAAGACATAGAACATACACCTTTTATTTCTGCTTAGAATTGCTGGCGTCGTACGCACATTCATTCTTGTTGCACTGATACAGCAACATGAAGAGACACACAGGAGGCTGATGTCCTTGCAACCCCCTTGACTTGGCAAACTATAGCTTGATCAAAGAATGGACATAGGAACTTGTGCTTTGCGCATGGCTTAACGGAAAAGAACGGGGGTGCAGCGTGAAGCAGGCAATTCAACAAAAAAACCATCTGACGCGCAAAGGAATTTGAAGCCGGCCAGGATCGAACTGGCGACCTGCTGCGTGTAAGGCAGACGTGATAACCACTACACCACGGCTCCATGTTGGCAATATGCAGTGTTTCCATACCTTATAAACGGGTGTGGTTGACGGACAGCCAGTCAGATTCCACTGTATACCCTTCACTCGTGCAGTGAAGCCGACCATAATTCAGCATGGCACATACAGTGACTTCTGTTGCATGGTTTGCTAACTCACACAGACAAGCAGCACCAAAAAGGTCAACCCATGGCTGATATGCCCTGGTATGCACTGCATCAAACTCCTAAAATCTGCAAAAACTGGTCAGTACCCTCAACAGCTGAAAACGGGGCTGACCTTGGCAGCAACAAGATCCAAGCTGTGGGGGTCAAGGGCAGGGTGAAAGGTGCAAGGAAGCATCTCTAAGTCAGCCAAGGCTTTCCGCTGCTTCACCATGTCAGCAGCAGTGGACTTTGACCGTGCGAAGGGCTGCGGCCTTCCCAGCTCTAAACTGGATGGCTTGTGCCTGCACCTCTGGCACTGTAACGAGGCTGATGCGGGACTGGAGCAGTCAAGCCCAGCAGGGATTAGCTAGCTATCGTCAATGTACGGCAATACTGGAAACGCACAAACAGAATACGCTGGCACACAAGCTGGTGCACCAGCACAGCTACAGTCTCAACATAGAAGCTGCTGCTTACGGTACCACAGTAGTCTGCCAGTCAAAGTCTCAAACCCTGCAAAGCTTCTCCTAAGACTTGCAAGGGATTGTGCAGATGATGCAAACATGCTCTGGTCATTCCCACAGGCTTACCTTTTGGTAACATGGGTCATTGCCACATCTTGTACAAGCAATTCACCCACAAACACATTGGAGTACCAGCAAGGATGCTGACATACGTGACATGTACACAAAGTGCAGACTGCTCCCCAGCCACCTGAATGAAAGCTGTACCTTGGTCTTTGAGCAGCTGTGACCTGAAGACTGTGTGTTAGCAGCTGCTGCTTGGTTGATTGTTGCAACTGCTGTTGCTGCTGTCTGAAGTTGCGCCTTGAAAACCTGACAGCCTGGCTGGCCAATGCAGTTGCTTTTGCCTGAACAATATGTCCTGCAACAAGGCAGCATGGCAGTGACACTTGAGCCATCGAGACCTCGACTTCTAGCCCTGGAAGCAGGTTGTGTAAACAGATATTGCATCTCTCAAATCACATCAAGTTATAAAGTCTAGCAGACAGCACAGCATGCAAGCTGGCTTGCCTTTGCAGCTGACTGTCATAATAAATGCACAGGCTGTGAATGTGTTTTGGCACAAAACAGTGCCTGCTGCATGAGGAAGACATGTGCTAGTTAAGGTAAATTTCTAGATGGGCTGAAGGGAAGTGCTCACCACGAGGCTGCGATTTGTTTAAGGTGTCAGGGTGCTGACAGGGTGCCTCTGCATGGCCGGCAGATCTGCCCAAATCCCTGTAAGGCGCTGCCTGCAAGGGTGGCTGTCGCTGCACCCTTCTGTTGCCAATACCCACATACATCATGTTGGCTAGCTTGTTCTGGCTGCAAATGCGAGCGATTTTGTCCACCTCTGCACTCTGGCGGTCAGCTGGAGCTGCCTGCAGCAATGCTGCTGTTTGCACAGGCTGAATGCCACCGCTGTGCTGCTGAACATGCTGCACAAAGGCAAGCAGCTGCTGCAAGTTGACGCCATGCATGGTAGACTTGATGCCGTCCGTAGGCTGTGAAAACAGCTTCGGCTGTGCTGGCTGATCACTTGTCGAACACATGCTTTCAGCAGTACAAACAAGCAGAGGAGAGTCTTGGCAAGGCTTGGCTGCACTGATCGCCGAGGAGTTTGCAGAATTTTGGCTGTTCACAGCACGAGCAGCTTCAATGCTGAGGGGCTCCTCTCCTATGAGCTGCTGCCATAGATCAATGCCTTCGCACAGGAGGTTGTCACAGCTGTCAGCTTGTTTTGCTGCTGCTTGATCAGGCTGCGAACATGCGTGTCCAGCCGCCTTTTTGCTTAATGGCGAGGGTCGCGCCGTTGTGCAATGTGCTGCCAACTTGTACTTTGACTGTGTCCCAGTCAGCAATTGCCATAGGATGTCAACAGTACCACCCTCTTGTCGTGAACGATGGGCAGATGGAGTGCTGGGGAAAGCAGCTGCCGTCCTGCGCACTGATGATGAAAAGGCAGGGGGCTTGCTTGCAAGTAGCCCAAGGCTATGCAGGGCAGCCTGAAGCTGTGCTCTGCTTAAGAACCCTGCATTGCATGACGATGCTTCCATCCACCAGTTATCTGCAGATCAGCTGTGCAAAGAACCTGTAGTGCCTGGTGGAAGTTATATGCAGGACCTGTGTCAGCTAGTGAGTGCTGCTGGAACACACGCTCAACTTCCCTCCTCAAACTTAGGGAGATCATCAAAGCAGAGCCAGCAGACAGCTTGCTGGCGTCCCGACGAGCAGACTCAGCTGCCAGCACATCAGCCTGCACACCACAGGTGTAGTGTGCAGCCTGCACACAACAAGGCTTGGTGCCGCATCGCGTGCAAGCCTTGCCTGCATGTTTTCAGCTGTATGTCTTCGAGTGCTTGCCTCCTTGTACAAAGCTTCGAGAGTGGAAACCCCTGCTACTTGTTCCATTCGAACTGGGGCTGGCTTACAGGAGGGGCTGTTGTTCTTAAAAGGGACTGGCGTAGACGCCGAGTAACATGCGCATCTTCGTTCGTACACCGCAAGCGGGCTACAAGTCCTTTGCACTGACCAAGGTGTAGTCACAAAAAGGAAAGAAGGTGGAGGAGGAGGAGGAGGAGATCCGGAGGAGGAGGAACAGTGTCCTAGACAATGAAGGGGTTGACTAATGGAATTGCCTTTCCACAGGCAAAGGTAGCTCTCAGGAGTTCGATCAGAGGCATCTGTTGCATATCGCCCATATGATGCAAGTATCCTGCACAGTGTGCTATCCCACAGCCGTCTGTAACCTTTACGACAGCAGCGACTTGGCCAGCTGGTCACTTGGATGTCATGTTGTGACCTACAAGGCGAGGCGTGGTGCATATTTGACAATTTGCAAGCCCTTGGTCTGACGCATCCCGTCCGGACTGCCATATGGCAGGCAACGGGTGGCAGTTTAGCGTCACAGTTCCTAGCTGGACGCAAGCCACACTCGAAGGCGACGAGAACATCGTGGTATGCGCTAATTCAGGTTGAAAGCTTGAACGATGTCTTGTGGGACCCACATCTTCATGCAGGGCGAGTTCTTGCATACACCACAGTCTGCCGCTTTGCCCGCAGTTCTACCGTGTAGAGGTTAAGGTACTTCCTCCTGAGGCTGACGCTGCCCCCAGAACCCGAAGCGTTCTCAGACGTTTCAGCCACTTTACGAAACTGTACGCCAAGGTCGGCCTCAACATGAGCACGAATCTTCTCGCAATGCAGCATGCAGAAGCTTGCGTTGTTGATCAACAGCAGTAGTTCTACAAGGCTGTGACCTATCCCTATTTCACCCTGCATTGTGTGCATAGTTGAAAGAGGAGCTTGGAAACAGCAAGATGGCCAAACTTGACCCACCTTCCAAAAATAGGCTAGTTGGTGTCAACAAAAGGCCAGATCTTGTAGAGAAGCGACGCCGTGATTTAGAATCATGGCTGTGGAAGCTTATAGGAGATGGGGACATAGCGAGATCACGGGTGCTCAACAACTTCCTCGAGCTGAGTGACGCTGCTAGGCTTGTGCAGCGGTGAGTTGTATGCATGCCACTCAACAGTATAAGCTTCACAGGCATAACAGATATCAGGGGAAAGTCGTGACTTTGGCTCAATTCCGGAGGAATAAGTATTGCTCCTGCATTGTTGTAGGACAATGCTAACCCAAAAGCACCATCAGAAATGCTGTTATTGTTTTGCTGCCCTTACTTTGGTCACTACGCACTTCATACCTGCTTGGTGGAAGCACCCAACTTGACAGCAGCACAATGTCATGGCTTAGGCTTCCAGACACACAAACCTTGCACCTTTGTCATGTTCAGGTGTCCCTTTGCTGCTGCAATTGACATGCGCTTACCTTTACTGTGGTGTCACCACTGCATATTCCTGTACGCAAAATCGGATGTATGGTTGATTTTCTCACGCAGGGCGCCGCCATCAGCTGTGCCTTCCAGGGCTACATCTCAGACAGGCAGCTATGCATGGTCAGAGGGTGGCAGCTCCCGGGATGTCAGAGGGGCCCAAGGGGGTCAAGGGGGTCCAGGGGGGTCAGAGGGTGGTTATGCATGGTCAGAGGGGGGCAGCTCCAGCGTGCATGAAGGCGGCAGCCAGCAAACAAGTGCCACCCCTTTTGATGCACATAGCGCAGGTCAGTGGGTAAAACTGCAAGGAAAACAGAAAACAGTGAAAAGCATCAGGCGATGGTTCAATTTACGTTGAACCCATTCACCATTCAAAGAATTGATGAGCTGCATGTTCTCAAAATCATCCTTATGACGAGACAAATGATGCAATATGACATTCATGCTCACATGCAGGAGTTGAGGGGTTGCCACCTGTGCCACCCTCTCAGCTGCCATTACACCGCTCAGCCTCAGACAGCATCCAGCAGTTGCCAGATCCCCCTCAGGGGCCCCCTTCAGACACCCTACAGACCCCCCCGACCATGGCCACATCAGCCAGCACCAGTGAAGGAACCAGCGTAGCCTCAGCGTCTCGCACACACCAACATCCAGACGCCCCCCAGCCACCCATGTCGCGCACTGGCAGCATGGCCTCAGAACATCCCTCACGCGGACAGACATTTGCCCCAACCCATGCAGTGTCTGAAGCCTCAAACCTCCTGACTCAGAGTCCTGAGTCCAGAATGCGGCTGGGCCTGAGAGTGGAGCAGCGGGTGACAGTGAAGCACCATGTCAGGGCCCTGCAGCAGCAACTGGACAGGGCAGCTGGGGATCTGCAAGACGCCATGGAAGCGATTCAGACTGAGAGGCATACCAAGAGGCAGCTGGCAGCTCAGCTGGCAGACCTACAGGACAGAGCCTCTGAGAGTGGCATCATGCGGGCACTTGAGAAGGAAGCTGAGTTGACTACTTCTCTAGAGCAGGTAATCACAGAAATAGGAGTGGGTGGGGGGGGGGGGAGGCAAGGAGGAATTCTTAGGCTGGGGGGAGGTGATTTGATCCTTGGGAGTTGACCTCTCACTGCAACATGCATGCTTGCTTGCAGGCTTGCCCTGACAGTGTGATCATGCCAGACCATGGCTACTGATGAATCGTTGACACATAACTAAGTTGCAACTAAGCTGCATCGAAGAATGGCTGTTCTATTGTCCCCTCTGCTGCTGTTGCATAGTTGGCTTGCTGCTACATTGCAGCTATGATGATCATAGACAGTGGACATAGTTTCATAAACCACAACGCTATGAATATCTTTTTGTCTGTCGTAGGAGCATGAGTCATCAACACAGCTACAGCAGCAGGTGACAGACCTGCAAGCAGATCTCGCCAGTGTACAGTCACAGCTGCAAGACAGCAAGTCAGCCCATGCTGCGTCACTACAGTCACTCAGTGCCAGTCAAGAGTTGGTCACAAGCCTGCAGACCCAACTGCAGCAAATCCAGGAAAGGTTGATAGAGTCGCAACAAGCAACAGCAGCAGCAGTGGCTGCCCTCCAGGAATCGGAGCGGGCAGCTTCCTCAGCAGCTGCAGGCAGGAGTCAAGAGCTTAGTCAGAGTCAGCAGCATGCGTCCAGTCTTCAGTCGCAGCTCGAGCAGGTCCAAACACAACTTGAACAGTCGCAGCAGGCAGCAGCCAAAGCAGAGTCTACATACAAAGACTCCCACGCTGCTGCTGCTGCAGATGCCAGCCACCAATTGGCCGCCAGTCAACAGCAGATTGAGCAGCTGATGACTGAGCTTGATGCAGTCAGGCAAAATCTGTTGCAGTCCCAACAAGGTGCAGCACAGAGACCCGAAGAGCAGTCTTCCAAGGAGCCTAGTGTCAATACTTTGCTTACAGCAAGCCCTTCTGGGTTAGCGACAGATGCCCCCACTGTTGCCCCTCCCACCACTGCCAGCTCAGATGCGCAAGGTATCATCTGCTCGGGTCACTGTTACCTTCTCATCAATCATCTCTAACAGCGCAGTCTATTCTTTGAGCTTTTTGTGTTTAGCTTGAGGGAACACACCCTGACCATGCAAATATATGGAATGACAAGGTGGAAGTCACAGTATGGACTCCGCGCTGGCTCAAAAACTTCTAAGGGGATACCTCAACAGGGCACAGCTGCACGGGGCACTGTCCCACGGGCTCTTGGCAGCAGTGACATGTAAAGCTGTGCCCTGTGGAGCAGTGCCTTTTCAACTGCGCTGGAGTACATCTGTTAGTACTGCTGATGTGCCATGTGATTCTGTATTTAGTGAGCACTAGGCAGAGGCTGTGCAAAAGGTATGGCAGCCTTGTGTTGTGTTCGTGTATTGCCTTACATCCGTATAACACAGCATACAGTAAGCCTGCATTACCCCTCCCCTGCCCTTGTCATAGCTAACGCGTGTAACTATGGTGTTGTCACATCTGCATGAGATTTAAGTCGATGTGTACTTGACACCAATTTGCATGTATAGAAGGTTGGTGTAAGTACAGTTGCTACCCCTGCTCAGCCTCCCCCTACATGCCTCTCCACCCAACCCAACCCCACCTGCCCTCACCGCACCCCACCCCACCCCATCCCGTTCTGCCTGCCTCAAAGACCAAAACAGCTGCTGCAAAAGGGTCATTGCTATACAGGCTTGTTACTATGCAGCTTGCATGATAGAGCCTGCTTCAGTAAAGCTTCCACTAAGGCTGGGCTCTCAAGCATACAACTGCAATTGCAGGAGAAAGTTGCCTACATGATACTGCCTCTTATGCCAAGTTGGCCTACATCATTACAGCATCACTCAGTCTAATTACAAGCAGTGTGCAACTGAGAAGGTATGTCACTGAAGAAGCAAAGGATG